>JALIZH010006453.1:0-43981 GCA_030522465.1 Rhipicephalus appendiculatus | reverse complement strand
ATATTTGAAGAAACGAAATCAATATGGAAGGACACTTTGTACATTCTAAAGTGTGTTCGGCGAAAGCGTCTGGCCGTTCCACTGACTATGCCATGTCATTTTTTCTTTTACACTCTCAGAGGGATAACACACAAAGCGAATGTGTGCGTGTTTTCTTTTTTTTAATTTCTTAACGCGAGTCGCAGCGAGACGCGAGACTAATCTTCCTCCGTTCGCATGCGTTAGTATTTTCTGGCGCTTTGTGCATCGTGCAAACGCCATAGCGTTCCAGGGCTTAAATTGACGGGCCCTTTGTAAATTCGAAGGTGTATTCCGTGGACGCCTGTGTCCATTGAGACGGCGTCGGTCAAAATGATTGCAAACGCTGGGCACCGGCGTCCGTTTGCGCATCCCGGCGGCCACCTGGCTCCGTGCCAGAGCTCGGATGGACGGGACAGACGGACGGACGGACGGACACCGGACCGACAGACGTACTGAAGGACGGACACTAAACGGACGGACGGACACCGGACGGACAGACGGACGGACGGACACCGGACGGATGGACGGACAGGCGGACGGACACTGGACGGACGGACGGACGGACGGACGGACGGACGGACAGACGGACGGACGGACGGACGGACGGACGGACGGACGGACGGACACCGGACGGACGGACGGACACTGGACGGACGGACGGACACCGGACGGACGGACGGACGGACGGACGGACGGACACCGGACGGACAGACGGACGGACACCGGACGGACAGACGGACGGACAGACGGACGGACGGACACTAAACGGACGGACACCGGACGGACACTGGACGGACGGACGGACGGCTACCGGACGGACGGACGGACAGACAGACGGACGGACAGACGGACGGACGGACACCGGACGGACGGACGGACACCGGACGGACGGACGGACACCGGACGGACGTTAGCATGAGACATTAAAGGCTTTCGCCTTAATAGAGCATCGGTTATGCGAGGTATTGCTGTTAAAGAGCATTGACTCCATGTTCGAAAATGCCAATTGCGCGCTTATGGACTCATGAGTCGGCTCTCTCAGGCTCAGGTAGAACCATTAGTCTGAGTCTGAGTGAGTCCGCTTGAAAATAATTCCTGTGAACCTGAGTCCGAGTGAGCTCGCTTAGGGAAAATTTTGGTGAATGTGTGAGTGAGTCCGAAGGGCGAAGTATATTTTATGAGTGAGCCTGAGTGAGCTGCAGATTTTTGGCCTACCTGTAGAACACACCATTGAGCTCTTTTATTGCTTTAATTTTTTTGGTAGCGTCCATGTACGTATATCTTCTGCGAATGTCTTCAACGATTACTTTAATGACAGATCCGCCACTTGCTGCCATACAGAAGCCATGAACTTTATTTGCCTTTTTTCGCCTTCTCGGTGTAGCACCGTGTGCCATGCTTGAAAATAATACGGCCTTTAACAAAAGAAAGGGTTAAAAATGCGAGTGCAGAGAAAACACACACACGTATATATATATATATATATATATATATATATATATATATATATATATATATATATATATATATATATATATATATACACACAGAAAAAGAAAACAGACCTGCGTGCGAAGCAATTGTATTGACGTTTCGCTCGGGGTCCGAGCTTCATCAGATTCTGATGAAGCTCGGACCCCGAGCGAAACGTCAATAAAATTGCTTCGCACGCAGGTCTGTTTTCTTTTCTGTGAATATTCCACCGGACCTAGGAACCCTCTGTTGTTTTGATATATATATATATATATATATATATATATATATATATATATATATATATATATATATATATATATATATATATATATATATATATATATATATATATATATATATACAATGGGAAAAATATATATACGCTTCTAAAAAACTGTTTATTGGTGACGTTTCGATCGGAGACCGATCTTCATCAAGACAAAATTTACCAGGCGCCGATGCGCTTTTATATCATCGCCGTGCCGAGAGAAAGAGAGGAAAAAAAAGAGAGAAGAAGCGTACATACTGAACTTATCAGTATGTACGCTTCTTCTCTCTTTTTTTTCCTCTCTTTCTCTCGGCACGGCGATGATATAAAAGCGCATCGGCGCCTGGTAAATTTTGTCTTGATGAAGATCGGTCTCCGATCGAAACGTCACCAATAAACAGTTTTTTAGAAGCGTATATATATATATATATATATATATATATATATATATATATATATATATATATATATATATATATATATATATATATATATATATATATATATATATATATATCCACACTGCGCTCAGTGTGGATGCACTCCTGCGTTTGACCAAACCGCTATCCTGGCTAAACATGGAAATGATCAAACCAGGGTGATCATTGAGGCCTCGTTCATTGCCAAGGGTAATTGCGTTAGCAAACCTTCGGTTGCGTTGACCCAGAAGGAACTAGCCTTTTTGGATGCATAGTACCGGTGCACTCCTTTGTTTGGCATTTGGTATGCGCGCGTGTCTATCGTGCATTTGTTAGGTTCCGATAAGAATCTTTTGTTAGACGTGGTGAAGTTAGTATGCGATTGTCGTGGCACTCACGTGATGCGTTTTGGGAACTTATATTACATGTATGTTTTCATTAAACCTCAGTTGGAAGTCAGCGCTTGTCTTTGTGGTTCCTTTTCTCGTCCTTTGTTCATTTTGCGCTGTGTATTATTCATGGATCACCAACTAGCCCAAACCCAAACCTCGGTTTTACTTGGATAACCATTAAGAAGGACAGCCTATTGGTGTCGTGATCTGCAAGCAGCTGTTATGTCCAGTGGCCTTTTACTGTTCGTATGCGGCACCATTACAGAGGCCCCTGCCGCGGTGTATAGGCAAAAATTGTCGAAGACAGATGACCCTCCTATGCACCCTGGGAAAACAACAAGGCTAATAGGTTCCTTAAAGACCACTTTTTTAAGAAACAGGGAATGCACATGGCATCATTTGCCCTTAAACGATTGCTCTTTCAAAAACAATTGGGTGGCAATGGCAAGGCGATCGAAAAAGCTCACGTGCGCTTGCGCCGTGTTCTAAAGAAATTAGGCAGCGCTTATTCCGATCGGCCTCAATATCAGCCCTATGAAGGTCCCTGATGATTGTGTCTTCAACTAACAAACCATTCAATCATTTTAAATGTAAATAAAAAAAAAAGTTAGGAAAGTTCGAATGAAAGCACGTACAACCTATGTATAGCAAAGCCCCTGGTAGTGGCGAGTCAATATACTCTCTTTTTTTAATCTACAATACTTTATGCTGCTCTTATAAAATGTGGGACGACGAAGTGATTCTCTCACAGAACGCTTGTACCCTTGTCTCAGTTTTTTCGATTTGTTTGCCTGCAAATCCTGGGAGCTACCGCTCCCTCCAGGCGGTAATGCTTCAAGATACACCTCAGAATCTTCCTGGCGCGCAACCGTCACGTCGGGCCTCGTCCAGGAAACGTGGAAACGCTTCGAGCGACACCGACAGCGAGGCAACCGATTTGTACTCGGAGGGCTTCGAGTCATCGGACGATGACTTCAAGGTCGTCATGAGTCGAACTGCAAAACGAAGACTGCTGCGGACGACATCGTCGGCAAGTGTTTCCACCGTGAGGACTGAACCACAGCGCTGGCCGCACACCATGCTTTTCATGCCCGAAGACCCAGCGTACAACTTAAGACTCCTCAACAGGCAAGTTCTCTCTGTTCTTCTCGAGGAAACCGCGCCGAACGAGATCAAAGACGTGAGGATAAATGCACGGAAGAATGTCCTTGCCGTAGACGTTCTGCATCGTAGCGCACTGCAAAGCCTGCGGAACATAACAGTAATCGGCAACGTAAAAGTTCGGTCAGTGGTCACTACAGGTTCTAACGGCACTGTTGGCGTCATTTATGATGTGGATCTTTCCATCCCAGCTGATGACCTGCCAATAATTAATAAAGCCAACTACAGAAGGCACTCTCATCACGCACATCACAAGACTTGGCAACTCACGTTGCTTGAGGCTTGTGTTTCAGGCAGACAGCCTTCCCTCACACGTCAAAGTTGGCCACGTTCGCCACCCAGTCCGTCCATACGTGCCGAAGCCACTGCAGTGCTACAAGTGTTTCAAAATAGGACACGTAAAGGGTGTCTGTGAGAACAATGTTGTGTGCCCGCGGTGCGCTGAATCTCATTCAAAAGATGCCTGCGGTGCCACTGTGTTGCGATGTCCCAACTGCCATGGCGCTCATGAAGCCACATCCAAAGATTGCCCGCGGGTGCGGAACGAGCACGCGGTACTCAAGCGTATGGTGCGGGACAATTCAACGCACAGAGAAGCTGCCGCCACACTTCGGCGACGACGGCGTCGACAGCGAAGAACATCACAAAAAGACTGCTCTACCGATAGAGAGATGTCATCCTCCATCAAAGGGGCTGCCTCATGAACAGCGAACTCCTTGAAGACGGATACTGCAAAATCGAAGACAGGGACAACAGTCGCGCCTCCGGAACAGTGGCACGAACTTCCACGAGCCCAACCTGCTTCGCAGCCGCATCGAATCCCACCGCCCTCGACGACCTCAGGAACCACTGATGCGGCGAATGAAGATCGACAAATCATAAGCTTGCTGCAGTCGCTGATGAGCGCCATTGTGTTTTACTGAGCAACAGGAAGACCCCGTCTGCGCAGAGCGCACTGCAAGTGCTGGACACCCTGAGTCCGGTGCTTGCAGCTCTTGGGTAAAACCACGGCCAACGAGGCACCATCGTTTAGAGAGGAAGTCAAGAATGCATCTGTCTTTCAGTGGAACGCCAGAGGTCTTAAGTCGCGCATGTCCGACTTTAGACAGTTTGTATTTGTGAACCGATTTCCCATCATTGTGATTTGCGAACCCAATCTGTCTGCTTCCATCAGACTGTCAGGGAATGAGTGCTTTAGGTCCTCCACCCAACGCAGACTGCAGCAAGGTTATTGTGTTCATGCGCCGTGACCTGACTTATATTCAACACACAGTCCCACCTGACGAAGAGAATCAATATGTGTGCCTTACTGTGAAGAAGAATAAGGTTACTTTCACGATTCTCGGAGCTTACATATCTCCATGAAGCCGCCTAGACTGCGAGCGCTTACGCGGTATTTTGACATCGACTCCACGCCCATGGGTGATCACTGGTGAATTTTAATGCCCACCATTTTCTATGGGGAAAGCTCCAGGGTCAACTCTAGAGGAAGAAAGTTGGTGTCCTTCGCCTCAGAATACGAACTTTGCGTTTCTAACGATGGAAGCCCTACATATTTACGTGGATCAGCCTACAGTAGCTGCCTGGACCTTACATTTGTTTCTCGCTCATTTACCAGAAAAGTACACTGGTTTTCGGATTTGGAAACACGGGGCAGCGACCATATTCCAACATACCTGAGGATAGAAAGGTTTGACCAGCTCCAGGCCCTCCAGAGCTCTCAAATGTACCGATTGGCCGAAATTCAAAATGTTAATGGAGAATTACTGTAGTGACGGCTCACCCTGTAACCTAGAGGCCGCGATAAAGGATGCCCTGCTGAATACCACGCAGTCGCTTTTGACTAGTTACACGCGCACCGATTTTGACATCGAACTTGAGAAACTCCGTGCAATGCGTCGTCGTGCGGAACGTAGGTACAGACGCACAAAGTGCATGGATGATTTGAGACTGGCTAGACGCACTCAAAAGAAAATACAGCGTCACATGGAATAAACTGGCTTCGCGACGTTGGGCATCCTTTCTGCGAGTCGTTGGATCCACGAAAGCCTTTATCACTTATATGGAGAACTGTCCGGGGTCTTAGCACAACCTTTGGTCAGCGACACCCGTTCACATCTCTGGCACTTCACCTACAGTGTAGAGAGATTGACGTAGCAGAATCCTTCTGTAGAAGGATAGCCGGCGAATCAAATTTCACGGAAACAAGAACGGCGACGCTCGACCACCCACCGCTCTCACGTGATCCCCGCATGGAGTGCCCGTTTTCTATGGATGAGCTAGAAGCGGCACTGGCATTGTGCAAACGTTCTTCGGCACCAGGACCTGACGGCATTACATACCGTGCCCTTTGTAACCTTGGAGACGAAGCTCGGAAGGCTCTCTTGCGACTGTACAACGACTCCTGGCAGACTGGTACGGTTCCCCAAGCATGGAAGTCAAGTCGCCTCATTCCGCTTCTGAACGCTGGCAAATCACCTCTGGACATTGCCTCATACCGGCCTATTGCGTTTGCCAGTTGTGTGGGAAAAACCATAGAGTTAATATAACAGACTCTAGAGGAAAAGCTGGGTCGCTAAAGCTATAACCACGCGAGCAGCGACATCTTGGAACGGTGTCACTGTTGCCATTACAGTAATTTACAGAAGCGCTAGATGTGGCTTTTCAAAACACTCAAATTCTCGCAATGAAAATTGTAAACAAGCGTGTTTACGTGTTATAAACGAACGGAAATTGTTTGATGTTCATATCAACTACTTTTATGGCAAGATACAACAGCAACTTATGCAATTTACTGCACGCGGAAAGGAGCGTTAGCAGGTTTCTTTACTAGCTGGCGCCACCATCCTTGTATCGTGTCAACATTTCTGAGCGTTGCCGCGCAGTGTGCGGCCGATTGCGCCGGCTTCCTTGCGCGTCGGGTGAGAGGTTAAAACGCGTCTCCTCGTACGTGTTTTTTGTTGCCACGAGCTAAAAACTCGAATTTATGTGACAGTCTGTTACTGCGATGCAATAGAGAGCCATGAAACAATAAAAATGCCAGGGGTTATTGCAGCATGCAGAGGCGAGTGCGAGTGAACGTCACCCGAAAGCTGAGTATCGTTACGTCATGGCGGCTCCCGAGCGGTTATAGGTTTTAATGCATGGACCCTATGGGGAGCTTTTCCTCTAGAGTCAGTATATTAACTCTATGGGAAAAACAATGGAAAGAATGATTCTAACACGACTGTAGTGGTGCCTAGAGCACTACGAAATTTATCCAGATGTCATGACCGGATTCAGGCGCGGCCGTTCGTCAACCGACAACGTTGTTGATCTGGTGACATATGTTGAACACCAGAAGGCCTGTAAGAGACTGTGTGCTGCTCTGTTTCTGGACGTTAAGGGGGGCTTACGATAGTGTCACCCATGAAGCCATCCTTAGTGCTTTAGAAACAGTAGGTCTTCGGTGGCAAGATATATATGTGGGTGTGCAGCTACTTACAGTTGAGATCATTTTACGTGACCACAGTGAATGGCCCAACACCTGAGTATTGCAGTAGCCGAGGAGTCCCTCAAGGAGGAGTGCTTAGCCCTACGCTTTTCAATCTAACCCTCATTGGACTAGTCGAACACCTACCAAGTACCGTAGAACTTTCTATCTACGCTGACGACATCTGCATTTGGACGTCAGGTGTGACAAGGCTTCAGCTTCGCGCCCGCCTTCAGAAGACAGCCACAATGAGGTCATGCTACCTTCGTAAACAAGGTCTCGAGGTGTCCTGCGGAAAATGTGCAGTGGTAGCATTCACGCGGAAGCCAATGTCTGTTTACGGCATATCAATTAACGGAGAACACATATCGTTCAGCAGAAGCCACAGGTTCTTAGGAGTCATAATAGACAGAAACCTGTCTTGGACTCCGCACGTGAACTACGTGAAGAAGCGGCTGACCGCTATATGCCACATGTTCAGATTCCTCGCAGGAAAGAAATGGGGAGTACCCATACCCTCTATGCTACAACTGTACAGGGTGTTGCTCATTGGATTCTTGCGGTACAGTTTACCTGCAATATCTAACACCGGCAAGACTAACCTGCGCACGATTCAGAGCATTCAAGCTCAAGCTCTCAAAATATGCCTTGGGCTACCCCGCAGTGCTTCAATGGCGGAAACCCTTGCCATCGTTCAAGATTACTCAATCACGACACACATTACCATCGAGACAATGCGCACGTACCTCAGGCATTATGCCAAGACTCCTTCTCACCACCTGGTCGAGCCTCGTCGCTGAAAGGCCCCGCATGACATACGGCGCCATTGTCTGCAAGCACCGCTCAACATTTACTGCGGCGTACACCCCTGCGTCAAAGCCACTGCTTCCTCCGTGGGGCTTGAGCCGCCCGCGAGTTCACCTAACGGTCCCTGGACTGCGGAGAAAATCAGACTTACCGACACATGCCCTAAAACAATTGAGCCTACTCCTACTGTACGAGAACTACAGTAACCACGTGCAAATCTATACAGATGGCTCGACTACGTCGTCCAGTTCTGGTGGAGCGGTGGTTATACCATCACAAGGGGTAACTCTGCGTTTTAAGACTTCCCATGCGACGACGTCTACGGCGGCAGAACTCGCGGCTCTGCGTAGTGCACTGGAACTCACCGATTCTGAAGAAAGACCAAGTAAGTGGGCTGTGTTTTCTGACTCAAAACCGGCGTTACAGTGCCTGCGGTCAGTTCTCCGACGCGGGGATGTCACGAACAGTTGACATATGAAACCGTGAAACTTCACCACCACTTAATACAAAAAGGCCACGACATTGACTTTCAGTGGATACCTGGACATTGTGGTATGAGCGGAAATGATTCCGCAGATAATGCTGCTCGCCAATCACATCAGGAAGAAAACGTCGTCCCAATTCCGCTTTCAAGAACAGACGCTGCGAGGCAGATTCGTCAACTGGCCCGCAGTCTCACACTGACTGAGTGGAACGCGCCAAATATACAACAGACGAGACTGCATCAACTTAACCCTTCACTGCAACTCCAGCCTCCATCTGGCCTTCATCGTCGCGAAGCTTCGCTTCTCTATCGCCTTTGGTTGGGAGTTGCTTTCACGAAAGCATATGCAACGTTAATCGGAGTGACTGACAGTGCGGCATGCGATGTTTGCGGCACCGACGAAAATATCGAACACCTGCTGTGCCACTGTCCTCGTTTTGCCTCAGAGAGACAAGTACTTGCCAACGCATTGCGGCGACTGGATGATCGACCACTTTCTGTGCAGGTGCTATTACAGCACCGTCCACATCTCTCGACAGCCCACAAGGCAGTGAAAGCCCTCTTGTGCTTTTTGAGGACGACGGGCTTGTGTGAACGCCTCTAACTTGCGGTGCAGTTCCGCAGGCTGCACTGAATTTCACTGCCTCTCTCTCTTTTCCTTCTCTTCCCTCCTCTCTCTCATCTTTCTATTCCCCTTCCCTAATCCCCCCAGTGTAGGGTAGCTTTCTGGAAGTCTTTCTGGTTAACCTCCCTGCCTTCTCCCTTTCTGTTTGCTTCCTTCCTTCCTATAAAATGTGATTTCATCATTGTCGCAGGCTTTCACGAGACATACGACAAATTCCTGTTGCCTATTTTATGTATAGTGCTGCTTATTGCAAATGCTTTTACATTCAAAATTTAAACAGATTGCTTAACTATTTTCATGAGATGAAAAAATTCTACAAAGCGCTGAAAAATTTTTGGGTGTGCTGATATGTAGAGCCAAGGGACTACGTGCCTCATAGACCTGACTTTGGGGCGTAGGTCAGCGGATAAAGCTTAGCGCTGATGAGCGCGAGATCCTGGTTCGGTCGCGTAAGTGGAAGTCGAAACCTATGGTACAGGCGTAAGGCGACAAAAATGCTGGTGCGACAAGGGTCAAATGCTCTTTAAAGAGTTATATAAGATCAAAATGACACACTAACTAGCTTGCCTCCTAAAAATGGCGTTTAATGGCTAATTTCCCGTTGTGGTAAAACTAGGGCGTGAGTTTCTGATGATATGTTTGCTCTCTGAATAGCTGTTGTGTTCACTACCCTGTAGACAAGAACCAAAAAACACGAAGAATGGGGAGGAGCAGGCAAATGAGGAAAGAGTGCAGGTAGTCAAAGGTAGCAGATGGTGGTGCAAAAGTAGTAGAAGCCCAATAATGTGTAGATATTGCGCTGGTAGAACGGGCACCAACGTGCGGACACCAACACAGAAACGTATAGTGATGTACGAGTTCCTACGTTTCGGCAGAAAAAGCGATGAACAGGTAAATTAATGTGGAAAGGGCAGTTACGAACGGGTAAAAGCAGTGGTGATGTCTAAACACATACTCTGCTTGGAATCCTTGGATGCGCGAGGTGCTGGGAAAAATTGAAACATATATAAGGACTGTTATAGATAAAATAATGTTACTCAGAAGGAATCAAAGTTCTTATATTAAAAACAAGGAATACGTATCTGCAATGGAGCGCATTCTATATAATTCGTACTGAACCACCGGCACAAAAAGTACGCTGAACAAAAGTGGCACCAACTCTAAATACTTTGCGTAAGTAGTCACTTCCACCCGTTTCATTCTTTTCCAACCCCACATTACATACTTAATATTACACAACAGGTGCAAAATCGCACAGGGTAGCGAGACTTATTGCAGTCAATGTGTTCTCGCCAACCACTGATTTAATGTTCTGACCACGCAGAATATGATTTCTTTTTATTGTCAGACTGAATAGTACATGAAGATGTTTCCTGCCACGAAAGAAAAGAAACTGATATTGGACTATAAATATGGGGCTGCTCTGTTTTAAGTTTGTGACACTTGATTTGTAGCCGGTTGCAACGACTCACTCAAAAACTCATGCTTGGCTCGCACGAGCATTTACAACCGTGAAAACCAAGCACGAGACGCATGGAGCTACACATTTTGGTGGCCGAAATGCTTGCATAGCTTCAACAGCGTTGCGGCTGATGTGTAAAATGGAGTGTGTAATAGCTGATGCAAACAGTATAGCGTATAGGCGTCACAACCTTAGAGTGAATAGCAATGAGCAACGATATGAAGAATGAAAATGATTAAGAAGCGAAGAAAAGAACTAAAAGACATATTCCGTAGACATGATGGGCATGATTTTAGGGCTTAAGTGCAGGTATAATATGAGCACATGAAATAAGAGTGCTTCCCAGCAAGCAAGTCAAAACAACACAAGCATTATCACCTATCAGCCTCATTACACAGTAGCACGTCATCATGCGAAAAGATTCACTTGTGCATGTACCCTAAAAAAGAAATGAGCTCATTCAAGGAACATTGCGATCCCGTACTCCAATAGAGAGGAATTCTCAGAGGCTGGTAAATATAGCTGGCTAAGCTCAGGACATTCGATGCAACTACACAGTTGTTTGCTGTGTGCCGAATATACACGCGACGAAAAGGCGATAATGGTCTCGGGAAACGCTTTGCGGTAGATTGTGAGCAGAGCGCGCAATTAGGATTTCCTTCCTAATTAGGGAGAAAACTCCCGAGAAGCAGTCCGTAATGAGCGGTAGGAGGTGTTCTGCCAGATGGTGCTGGCATGTGTTCAAGCTTGCATTGCATGGCGCCATTCTAATTGTGCGCTTTCTTGCTTGGGCGCACGGCAGTGAATTTGCTGTAAGGTTGCTATAAATACAACAAGAAAAGCCAATTAAGTGGGCACAGCAAAAATTTTAGGGAATACATGGGAGGTTAAAAATATATAAAAATGGGCAATTATCTGCCGAGGCAAAGGTGGACGCCTTCTGAAAGTATTTCCGCCAAGAAGACAACGAGTTTGCGCGGTGTACGCAGGGCAAAAGACGGAAATTGTGTTAGAAGGGTTTTTCTGTTTCCGTCGCTCAATGCGATGTCGGTGCGGAGCATTACTATTTCCTAGGCTTACAGCTGTTTTGCGAAGAACCGTCAGTCGTCTAGTGTAGAACTTGGAAAATAAGAAAACTTCGCAATGATAGTTGACGATGCTTACACTAATTTCTCCATGTGACTACTACAGCTTGAAACAACCATCATTGTTCTACGATGCCCAAATAAAATCTTTAGCTTTAAAAAACTGACGATGAAAGTTTCATAGCTGTTGGCACGCGAACAAAGCCAGCATCGCCTCCACAAAGCTTTTTTTCTAAAGAAATACAAGGCATCACTATTTTTAAGATGTATTTACACTGGAGTACAACCCCCCACAAATAGGTGGGCACCTGACACGTCTAAGGGCACAGTTTTTTTTTTGCCCTCGTTTCCAGGACGATACGTATTCTTTATAATAATAATAATAATAATAATAATAATAATAATAATAATAATAATAATAATAATAATAATAATAATAATAATAACAATAATACTAATAATAATAATAATAATAACAATAATAATAATAATAATAATAATATCTGGGGTTTAACGTCCCAAAACGACGATTTGATTATGAGAGGCGCCGTAGTGAAGGACTGAAGAAATTGGGACCATCTGGTGTTCTTTAACGTGCACTCACATCACACAGTACACGGGCCTCTACCATTTGGCTATGGTAGTTCCCATACTATAGTTCCCAATACATTTCAAAAAGTTCCCAATACTATTTCAACGGATTGCATGAAGGCACCTCAACAAACTACAAATATTTTTTTACAACAGGTTTCGCCTCTTACAGTGACGATGTAATCTGCAATGCATCTTCGCATGAACCTCTCCAAATGTCCGACGAGCAACAGGCGCCGCATAATTCACCATAGAAAATACATACTACTGATACAGGCAGCAAATCGATCTTGGAACGCAAGAGTTTTAGACTTCAAGTGCATATTATCCTGCTGCAGCAATACATAGTACCGTGAAACACTTATCATAATACAAGTCCTCTCGGAAATGTAACCACATCTATAAAGTGAAGAGCAACTTACCAATTTTTTTTTCGATGTAAAGAAACAGACACAAATTCAGCGTGTATATTCATTTTTTATATATTTTACAGTAACAGTTATCTGCGTTCGTTGTGTTTTGTCTTTCTTCCAAGAATGCTCAGTGCTGATTTTTACCCTCAGTTCTTTGAGTGGAAAGCACTAGCCAGCTATAATAAAATGATGGATAAATCGTAAAGGTGGAAGCTTAAATATGTACTGACACAATTCTGAGACATCGCAAAAGGGACATTTCTGGTTTCCCAGGCATTCAGTGTTAACGCTCTCCACACCGGAGTCAGCCAACACGCATAAAATATCTTCTTTGATTTTAAAGTTTTCCTTGCGCAATGGACATTATCCCGACGAGTCAACACAGTTCCACTGAGTTAGCGGTCTCCGTCCTCCATGCAGCCTAAATCACAGAAATGGCTGTTGGAGTCGCTGGACGCAATGCACTTATCGTTGTTTACGTGAACCACGATCAGATGGCACATCTGCCGCTAGTACGACGCGAATTGCTGTCTCCCCGTGATGTCACACTGCGATGATACGTAACGGCGAAGCCACCTCCTCGATTCCGAAACCGAAAGAGTCTTATTAAAGTAGCTGGTATAAACATACATGTGATGCATTCCCAGGCACCACAGTACCCGTTTGAGGGTTCTTGAAAAGCATGTTCTTATTTACAGCAAAAAATACCAAAATATTTAAAATTCGTGTCAGTACTCCTTTAAGACAAATTGTAGGCAAACATTCCTTTCTCAGCGATATCTGGGCTCAGTAACCTGAAAAACAAGCAAACGACATCTTTTCTTTAGCTATTCCTTGCTCTACAACTTGCCTAATCGATGAGGAAAGCTCTGTCCTCACCCACCGTCTGCAACCTCCACAATTTTCGTTGCGACACGACCCTTACCCTTCGAGGCTGTTCACACCGGTACACTAATTAACGAAAGCACACTGCCTATGCTAGGATGCATTAGATTTCACCGAAATTTCCCAGTTTACCGCTTCTCAGCGGCGCAGTAATTAGGCTCCTGCTCAATGGATTCAAACCGGTGAGGGTCCATTGTTGCCTGCACAGCCAGTAAAAGGGCCGATCTCCCGCGGGGTTTTACGCTACACCTACTCGGACCGTTCTCTCGTTGCGCACAGCGTTTTGGCTGCACTGAAAACAGGGAAGTACTGGCGAGTCAAGATTCTGGGAAAGCCAGGCATTGGAGATGGCGAGGAAGCTAGTCAAACTGTGAAACCCTAGAAGGCGCGGCCTTCTCACATGTCACTTCCATGCGTTTCTCGCCATCGAAATCTTATCCCACGCCGTTGGGTACAACGCAGGAGTTAGCAGGGCTCCACGAAGTTGTTCACGCTTAAGTACCAGTGTTTAGCAGTGACCTGACCTTTCAGACACTTTCGCGGATAGGTCGAGCATTAAAGCTAATCCCGTGCTTTATAAGCAGTCTTCTGTTCACTGCTACATTCAACAGGGGAATGGTGCATAGCGCGCGTTTTAAAAATAAGGTGACAATTCAATTCAGGAAACATTCTAGAGGCAGAAAAAAATGCTGTGTAGAAAAAAAGATGTCAACTTGAAGTTCTAAAGTCTTGTTTGAGTTTATTCAAACACCTGAAAAGTACATGAAAATACGCTGTATGCGTGGTTTCGTGCAAAGGGGAAAAAGCTGTATTTCACAGCTTGACTGGACCCCTTAACCCAGAAAAAAAAAGAATTACTGTTTATTGACATTGCGAGAATGCTTCTCACTATTACACGAGAGGGCCCTGATGATTATGTACATACAATCTGTATTTTGCAGATTTAACTTGAACAGAACTGTCTTATCATAGAAAGAAAGAGCATCGTATTGCCTTTATTTCCAGCGTACGCTAACCAAAATGACTACACGCATAGAAAATCTACCAGCTTCGCTTCGTGGACACCGATGAAACAGTGAGGCTGGTAGCGTTCACTTCGTCAGGCTAACGCATTTCTATGTTTTTCAGGTCATTCAGATATTTTGTGTCACTGCTCTTTATTGAACACTTTTTGTTAAACTTTGAGGTGGTAGTATAGTTTTATTCTATATTGACCATGCCACTCTTATACGGAGGTTTAGAGCCATCACTTTAGATGCTCCGATATGTTCTATCACTGCTCTTAATTAAACACTATTTGTTAAGGTCTGACGTGGTAGCATAGCCACCAACTTTTATAACCTCGAAGTATCACGCGACATCTTAGAAGAACTTGTTGGGCGAGTTGGTGCATGCCTATTTGTAGGATATGTGAGCAACGATCGGACGACACAGCAAACTGTCAACTGGTTTATTCGTTCATAAACAGCTCCTCAACCGTCCCAGGGAAAAGGGTTAAAGGGGCCCTGCAACACTTTTTTAACACGGTCAGAAAACGATGCCGATCGGTAGTCGAGGCTCCCGAGAACACGCGAGCCAAATATTATAGCGCAGCACGCGGCCTGGAATTCACAATAAATTCTCAAAGTCAGCTAAAAATTGCTTTCTCTTCTCTCGACAAATGACGTTGCAAGCTCAAAAATCACTCGTCACCGCCATTGTATCAGCCATTAGTTGATTTGCGCATGGCGCGCTCGGTCGTTACTAAAGCCGCCGCGGGAGGCCGCGACTTGTCCTCGTGTGCGCGCACGATCGCACTGCAAAGCGGCATATTCGAAGAAAAAAAAAAGCGAAAAAGTGCTCTAGGGCACGAGGCGCGCATGAAGTATTTTCTTCCCCCGTGCCATCCCTCCCTGCTTAGCTTCCAGCGCTTTCGTCGGGACGAGAGAAGAGAGAATGCAATTGCAGTGTGCGACAAATCTTTGTAACTCCGCTTGTACTGGACGGATTCTAAAAATTTTTGCGGCAGTGAATTCGTGAGGCAATAAGCTCCTTTAGTGAATCCATTCCATGGCTACTTAGAAAAGTGTTGCAGGGCCCCTTTAAGGAGATAATGCAAACAATTCATGCACACCTCATGTCAAGCAAAGCCTGCGCAGGAAATTGCTTTCTCTATTATATAGATTAACCGAGGTGTCGCTAACGCAATCATCACCCTTCTCTTTAATGATAAAAGCTTCCAAGGGTTCCCGCCCCATTTGGTGCTACTCTTTCCTAAAATCTTGACCTTTTTGGGCATAGGCTCGCACCCGAAGCATATGCCACAATTTCCGGGCAGGTGTGCTCCTCCTTTATTTAGAACTGACAACACATAGTTCGCGCAGGAAAATTCGGTAGAAAAATAAAACGTGTCGTTGCCGAAGTAAAGCTCCGAAGATATAAGAAAAAAAACGCCGAGGGCTGGAGAGTTTGCGTCTTCAATTTCTTCCCTCGATACATTTCTTTCCGCCTATCTGAAGTTCTTTCTGTTCCTTTTCTTTCATACATCGATGCGTACTCTTTTGCATGGCACAGAATCTTTTAGATGCGAAGCAGCTTATGTTTGGGGCTGTGTCCGTCCTTCCTGCGTCCCCCCGTCCGGCGTCCCGCGTCCCGCGTCCGGTCACATTCATGAAGTAGGGAAGCAGCCACTATGGGAACCAGAACACTGTAGTACAATAAGGCCGTCAACCACCATCACAATCATGAGAGTAATGGCAGAGAGCACAGAGTGGCTGCTTAGCAATGGCTAGGCAGGTGGTGGGTGCAAGCAAAGAATAACGCGCTCTACCGGTGGTGTCTGTCGCTCACATTGACTCCATTCCTTGATCTTGCTTGCATGTGCTTGCGGGGGGCTTTGTCCGTCACTCCTTCCCTCGTCCCGCGTTCCACAGCCCCTCTCTCTCCTCTCCTACGCTCCCCCACCTTTCCTCTGGGAATCTTCTACTATATATGGAGCGGCGCCCGCGTCCCGTTGACTCCATTCCTTGATCTTGCTTGCATGTGCTTGCGGGGTCTTTGTCCGTGCTTCCTTCTCGCGTCCGACACCCCCTCCCTCTCCTCTCATACGCTCTCCACCTTTCTCTCCTCTAGGAATCCTCTGCTCTACGGAGCGGCGCGAACGAGAGGTGGTGCGACAGCTGCATACTCCGCTGGGGGCGCCCCGGTAGTTCCGCGGTATGAAAATGACGGAGAGCGCGCGCCTCATCCTCTCTCCTGTGCAGCGCCGCGATGAGCGACCGGGCCGCTGGCGCGAATCGGGAGCGGCGACGTTTCTCCCGCTCAAGCCAGCCATCACCCTGCTGCTTCGCATCCATACATGGTTCCCTTGAGTGGAAGATGGGGAAGTTTTTTTTTGTTGTTGTTGTTTTCGGCTTCGTTGCGGCTTGTGTATGAAACTTGCCCCTTGACCTCATTCTTTGCCTTCAGCGCAACTTGAGCAGCGCTTTTCCGATGTGAACACTTAGCTTAGCAATCTCCTCTGGGCACCTTCAATGCCCCTGAGATTTTCCGTGCTCGGTAGCCTTAATGCACGTGTATCTCGTAACGCTAGTATACGGGGAGCCGTAAGGTTGCTCCAGCTAGGTAAAGTCTGCCAAACTTGGCCCTTGCGGCGCTCTTCAACGTAGAAAAGCATTTTCAGAGAAGCTTTCAATAAATAAAAGCCGCATTTTCACGTTTCAGTGACGGTGAGCAATCACAGAGTACTAAAACGTTGCTACAGATATCTGATACATTCCGTAGAAAAACGAAAGTAAGCTCGAAGGAAAGCTATCGCCAATATCAAGCTATACGATCGCAGTCGTCGGGCGTGAACTTTGAATAAAAATGCCGAAAAGAGTTTCGCTCGTGATTCCACTCTTGGACGACTCCTTTCGCTAATATTACGCCCACACTCTGAGAAGAAAAAGACGCATCACCTTTTGCTCTTTTTGTTAAGCCTCGTCTAGCCACCTATATAACTATATTGAAAATAGCCTTCACTCTCATTTGGAGGTCATCATACGTTCTTCGGAGATTCACGGGAGTCGCAACTCTTCAAAAAATGATTGTGTGCATATTTAAAAATAGTTATATATGTAGTAGTGAGGACTCACCAAAAAGAGTAACAGGTTTTTTTTCTTACAGCGCAGCACCCCAGTCAGTATTTTTTTTTTTAACGAAGACGTTCTTGCATGAAGAAATGCTCTAACATGGGGACCAAGTGAATCGTATCTTTTTTGCATGCCAGACCATACATCCCTATGCAGTCGCTGGTGCTTGCGCACATTTCACAATGTGCACCATTCGCTACTTCACGCCAAACATTATGATTACTGAGTACACACCTTCGTGTCATAGTCTCTGGTAAAATTTCAGGACGTTCTGGTACTCTAAAGTGCACGGAGAATAGCTTTTTAACAGTTCTGAGTTGAACAACGGTCGACGGGAAAACGTCATCAGTGTAAGCGGAAGCAATATCCGAATTGCTGCAACGCGCCAATGCTACGCTCAAAAATATAAATAAAGGGACCAGTATAAAGCAGCAGAAAGAGCGTGAGTGGTTCACGCCCTACTCTTAATAATGCAAAGTACTTGTGAACTCCCCCGCCTCCCTTCCCTCTCAGCCTCCCAGCTCATGAATTATTCGTCGGGTAGAACGAACATTTTCGCGCCGCACTTTCAGTCTCAAAGGAACACAGCTACTCACATATCTTTCAGTCCACAAGATGTCGAAGCTGCCATGTGACTACTGCCACAGCATTTTAGATTCCTGAGAGCGTTTCTCCTTTAAGCGCCGACTCGCAATCGATTGAGGCCTGCTGTGAGTTTAGCAGGTAGGCGCTTGATTCAAAATTCCGCCGCTTGCGCGAGTATATACGTCATCGGTGGGGCCTTGCTTAGTGCACACCCGCTTTGGTAGTCTAGCACGTAGTCTACTGAAGCTCGACGGGGCGGGTTGGTAGTCTACTAAAGCTCGAGGGTGCGGGTACGATTCCCGGCCATGGCGGCCGCATTTCGGTGGCGGCGAAATGAAAAGAACACCAGTGAGCTTAGATTTAGACTAAGGTTAAACAACCCCAGAATGTCGAAATAAACCAGCAGTTTCCCGCTACAGAGTGCCTCATAATCATGTCGTGGTTTTGGCTCGTGAGACCCCAACCGATATTATTATTGTTATTGATTTTTGTACTTCTTTATGCTCCCAGTCCGGAGAACTAAGTAAATAATTGGTGAGGGGCAAAAAATCACAGCATATCCACGAAGTGAATGATGGTGAGTGGGCGAAGCTCGGAGGGATCATTCGGGTAACCGTGAATCCCCCCCCGTACATTGCCCACTCGATTATGCAAAGACGTGACAACACGTGTCACGTCTTTGCATGATCCTGGGCGTTCGATCGTGAGCTGGGCACGAGCGTCGCCGACTTGTGTTCCGGGCGCTCCCAGCCTCAGCGACAACGCCAGTTCGCGTTCCACGACAGAGGAAGACGATGCCACCTACTCAGACGCCGAAGTCCACACCAGTGCTCGACGCAATGCCTCGCCTCCGCATGCATCGCCACAGAACGCTGCTGTGAGTTGTGAAAGCCACGCGTCCTTGGCTATGGGTTGTGCCGCCGTGAGTACCGGAGCCGCCGCATGCTTCGCAGATATCAGCTGCCTGGTTTCACGACTCCGAGTCAAAGAGAAAGCGCGCCAAGAGCGAGCCCCTTTTCTTATTATAACCGCGCCATCTATCATCTTTAATCATCAACGTATGCGAAAAACCACTAACGCCATCTAGTGATACTATTTCCAAGGACATATACACACAACGCCATCTATTGAGCATTTCATAAACTAGAGGTGGCTACATACTATGTACGGAGGAGGGAACGACCCACACCCTGAGGAGCTTCACCCCTAAAATAGACATGCAAGAGGTGCCCGTGTCATGATGACTGTCACCATTAATGCGATTGATATTATTCGATGTGCCGTATTCTGGCTGTGGAAATACGTCCGGTAAGGAGGCGCTATTGCAGATAAGCACCTTTTTTCGCGTATTACTGCGGAAAAGCTACGCCATCTGGTGACCCCACCGTAGTATCCGCGCGTGGCGCTTGTGATGTAGGCAAGCTGTTTGCAAACAATCAGTTTTCAAATTGAAAACCAGCATATACGCATGGGCACGTAGCCTGCGGTACGAGTTAATAAAACCACATCACAGCAGCGCTCAATGTCTATCCTACGCAGGACGATTCATATGTATACTTCATGCATACTGGTTTACAACAGAAACTCATGTCGCGTTTGCACGGCGGTCATGTGAACCATAGTCCGATTAGGAGTGAAACGTGGACGGTAGCCTCATGATCAGATAGTGACAGTGACAACTTGGCTTTGACATCCCTGCAGCCGAGAGTACTGCTTGTCACTGAAGACTTCGCAAAGATGCACGCTTTAGCCGCGCATGATCCGATGAAACCGTGAAATCCTCAATGCACAGACAGCGGTGGCAGTGCCAGTGACTGCGCCGCTGCTAGTGCATTACGAGCTTCTTAATAGCGATATCTGAGTATGTTTTTTCACTATAATCACCGTGTGAATCCATATGTTAGAAAAGTAAGTCTGCGATAACGAGTAATTTTTGCTTGAAATGTGATAGCCGTTACATACAGACTTCACCTACATTGGAGGCGTTGCCTCAGGGGTGACGAGGCATCTTGTAGATGCAGGGGTGACGCGTCTCCTGCGCAGGAGTAGTTTCTACGCATGCTATCGTTAAACCGTCGAGTTACGAAGCGTAATAGCAAAGCGCTGTTCGAGAAGCTTTAGCTCAACGCCAAATTAGTGTTGCTCCTTTGGGCGAAACCGAACTTTTGTGCGCTATAGTCCGGCTTTTGCTGTGTACATTTCAGTTTCGTAGACGTCGCGAGAACTTTTTTGTTTGTCGCTAAAGGTGTTTAGGTGCCCTGTCTCGAAGCATCGAAGAAAGTAAGAGAAATGTGAAAATATGGCACTTTCATGGCGTGGAAGAAAAAGAAGCACTGCTCTCACAAAGCTACATGTCATAACCATAAAACAAAAACATTAAGTGCGCCTTAATTGCACCACGTTTGGCTTGCTCTGA
The DNA here is from genome assembly GCA_030522465.1 of Rhipicephalus appendiculatus. Classification (NCBI taxonomy): domain Eukaryota; kingdom Metazoa; phylum Arthropoda; class Arachnida; order Ixodida; family Ixodidae; genus Rhipicephalus; species Rhipicephalus appendiculatus. Next base: position 23,307 of record JALIZH010006453.1, on the reverse strand, counting down.
AGGGAGTACTAGTTCATTATATTCTGCTCCATATTCTACCTGAAGAGACAAATTCCTTCCTCACGCGTATAGGATCGTGTGTGTCATCCCGACAGGCGCGGTGCATTTTGAAACGAACGTGAAGATTCGGTAGTGCTACACTGAAAACCGTTCAGTCACATATAAGGCACGAAACGGGAGACACACTACAGAAGCAGGGCGTATGCACGGTGCCTACTGCTTTCCCGCTGAATACATTTTGTAGCATTTTTTATTCTGAGAGAACTGGGAAACACCCATCTGCTGAGCGCGTGTCCAGCAGGTGTGTGTGCTTCGGTCATTCGCGAAGTTTATTGCGTAAAGTTGGCTGCAGTGTCCCGTCCTGTTCAGCTTGTCATAGGGACAGGAACCATTTGCGTTGTGATGGTGTCAATACATGGTCAGCAGTTCACTTCTTCAAGTAAGATTAAAATCTCGAAAAAAGTTCACGTCTCCACGTGTGCTATCAGTTACATCTAACTTCTAAAGTGCTGCTACAAACCGCCTGCATGCTTCGCACCGCATAAGTGAACCGATTTAACGGCAAAGTGTAGGACATCTTGGCTTGGACGCCATGTCAGGGCTTATTGCGTAATGCAGAGCCCAGCGTTGATGGGCGGAGACCATTTCGAAATTGGGGGGGGGGGGGGGGGGGGTTGAATAGCACCTAAAGCACTGTTAGGTGACGTAGTGGGGAATTAGACAAGAGCGGCGCCACAGCGTTTTGGCGGCGAGGTATAACTTTCGAGGCAGAGAGATTACTTCGGACACAGAATGGGCGTTGGCTCACGTCATGTTCTTTCTTGCGTTGTCGTCAATCTTGCCGAAGACTACCGCAGGGTTCATCAAGGAACTTATCCAACAAACCGCTTTCCAGATTGACGGTCGAGACGGCTCGTTTAAGATGTCCACCACAACTCTATTTTACCTATACTTTCGCAACGCTACTCGCTCTTGTGATACCTCGGTGACTCACACACCTTGTTCACGCCTCCCTTCCTGCTAGCCCTGTTTGTTACTGATGACATTCACGGTAATTAGACAGTTCACAAAGTGATAGACTGGCGGAGAGTTGAACGAAGCTTTGTGTTCTGTATGTGAATTTTGTTCGCGAAAGCAATTGCGCGCTTTGTATCACCACTGGCATGAGCAGCAACCACCTGCCACAGCGTAACCATTCACATTTGCAGCTATACCCTTTCATGACACTCGTCCCTTGATATATCTCCTTCGTACAAAATGCGCTCCCTGAACCTCATGCCACTTGCATCTTCTAGCTATTAGTGGTTTAATTCTTATTATTGCCGAAGTGTTTAATTCATATTGTATTGTCTGCGATACTCAAAAAGCAGGGACCAAATTCTGAGTGTCTTTATTACATAAGCGCTCTCTTCCACTAACCACACAGCTTCGCGGGATTGGCTGAATTTTTTCTCTTACGATCAATGCTACGGTATACAAGAGTTACTGTGAATACGAGCTTAATTTAGCATATATGGAAACCATAATAAGCACAGAAGCCCAGAGGAGATAACGACAATCTCCTTAAAAGCTATGTTTGTAGTTTATGAATGAGTAGGCACAGAATGATGCTCTGTTCTACGATTAGATGTAACTAGTGCGGATGGCGAGGACTTATTATGGCAATAAGGGTGTCCCGTTTCTTCAGTATGAGAATATATTTGCTACACACCACCTATACTTTATCCATCTTGCCTTTCCTCAGTAGCTTAATCATATACGAAGGAGATTGGAGTATCATCCCAACAGATTTTGCAACTCTCTTATTCCGGCAGTGTACAACGCGTCTTCATATCTTCTCCGCAAGCTTTAGCGGCTCAATTGGGAGACCTTCTCAATAGTGCCTCTTTAATAAGGGCGGTATTCTAATGTTTGCAACTTAACTCTTAGTGCCTTTAATAATTATTATCTAGCACACGCGTAGTGCAGCACAATGAGTGTTACTCAGTCGCATCCCGAATCCGACAAAGGTGCGAATTCCATTCGCCTCTGTCTATTGTAAGCACCCAAAGAAACATTTTTTGCGCGAATCTAAATCGTATTTGCGACACTGCAGTAAGTCTGACAAGAACGACTTGTTCGTACTTTACTTTCTTCGTTCGGATGCGAGCGAACTATAATATTGACATTGAGCATGCAGAGGTACATACTCGCGTGGAAGCCAGGCATGAGATTGCATTAGCTATCATCGATGAAACCGCGGTGTTTCCACGTGTACGGTTATATTTACTAAGTGAGCCAACTTCTGATGTATGTGCTTCGACATTGCAATTCCTTGAGGTGAAGGGTTCCAAGTAATGCCATGTTTACTTATCATTAAGAGCCGACCACGTGGAAACCGACTAGGCAAACATTAGTTCTTTGAGTAAATAAGCGAGTGCTCTGTATAGGGGAAAATTAAGTCAAGCTCCCACACCACTTGAAAAATACGATAAACATGATGGGCTGACATATAGCAAGGCAGTGTTGATGTCTTTTCCTGGTCGTTGCTATGCGGTTCATGCCTCCACCTTTTAGCTACGTGTATTATGGTAGAGAAAGGTTTATGTAGCGTGCTAAAAGCACGGGCACTTGTCTTGATTGGTTGTTCACAATTGCGAACCACGTATAGCGTGAGCGATATTTTCCTAAGCGCTCTTCCTGTGCAATGTACTTTGTTCTGTTTATGCTGGAGACTAGTTTCATCTTGTAATTGAGGGAACACGTAATTGTCGGACGTCACAGTTATGTGCTGAATGACGCAGTAATAATAACGGTGCTGTTAAGTCCATTATCTCTTACGCTGGTCGATAACAGCTGATAATAATCAATACCATTGGCACTGGTTCATCTAACAAAGCACAAGACACAACACATTGAAGAAGGCAAACCCGTTATTCAAAACTATGCGCAGTAGAGGAAGAAACAGAGAAAAGAAGTCAACCCAGAACGTGTGAACGTAATGTTAGCGTGCAAAGTGACAATTTACATTACAGTGTTGTCTTTGGCTTTCAATTGGAGGCAGAGTATTTCGCTGCCATTTTCTGCAAGGTAAGCCTAATTGTAATGATTACCCCTAAAAGAAATTTTTTTTCAAATAAATTAAGTTTTCTTGCTTTCAAAAAAAGTAGTACTACGTCACAAATATATAGGCGAGGTTTCCCAACTAAAGGAACTGTAATGGGACCCTCGGTTAATTACACAGACATTTATGGTAATAACTAACACAGAAAATGAACGCATTTATTGGCAAAATCAAAACATATTGGATGAAACATTCAATTCAGACCAGTAAACATTAAAAAGTACAGGAAAAAAGAAACTGATGTTACAAGTGAGAAGAACAAATATTTTGTATGACAACCAGGATATCAGTACAGTAATTGCAGGTAGTGATGCCTAACATCATTTTTAAAAACTGCAAAGGAAACACGATATTTAATAGCTGAAGGTAAATCATTCCAAAGAAAAATTGCAGTGAACTCCGATATTTTTTGCCGTAATTAGCATGAACCATGGGTAACAAAAAAAATGTTGTTGGCTGCCAAACTTGTTACATTTTTATTCTTCAGTAGATCATGTGACGTATGAACGGAAGCGTGAGGTTGTAATGAAGCTGCTTGTGGAATAGGACTATAATAAACTGGAACAAATACCTAACAAGCAAGCTATTGTAAGAATGGAGTAACCCAGAGGCATTAGATTGTATGGAACTAAAAGTGATAATGCGTATTGACTGATTTTGGATACGTTCAATTGATTACAAGTTACAAGCGTTTGTGTTTCTCTATGAAACCATACCGTAATTAATGTTACTACGAATGAAAGCATAGTATAACGTAAGCAGGACTTCACAAGAAAAAAATGGGGGTGAGCTTTGATTAATGTGCGGATGCCAAATGAAGTTTTCTGCATGAAATGATGGAAGTGACAGCGAAATGTCAGGCTAGGGTCAAGACGTATGCCAAGAAAAGTAACGTTATCGCAAGAGGGTAAGAACGAGTCCCAACTTTTACTTCCCGAATAAATGTTAAAGGCCTTTAAGAAGTCTTGAAGAACATATGGTTTGTTTTTAGAGGATTAAGAACTAAGTAGTTGTAGCTACACCAATTCATAATATTAGTCAATGCAATATTTAACCTTTATGTAGGGATGAAATTATCTCATTTAGTACTTGAATGAAGAAGAGCGTGATGATGTATGTACATTTAAAAGGGCTGAACTCCATAGTAACAAAAACAGCTAAAGCTTAGGTTTGACCATAAATAAAACTTCAATTCTGGCTTTTCTAGGAGGCTAAAAGTTATATTTGCAGAAACCTCCTGAAACTACACAGGTATGTCTTGTATTAGAAGGCTGCTCGTATACAAATCGATGCCAGCTGCAAGAGCAACAATAAGGATAATAAATGAGAAGTACTTCATTTAGGTATCAAGGCCAGGTGCATATACCCTATAGAATTAATATCTCTAACAAAAACTTTCAACTGCGTGTACTTTGTATTACAACGGCATTAAACGCATGCAAATCTGGCGTGCGAATCGTATTATTGTGCATATTAATATAGTGAAAACTATTATGTACTTTCCTTTTTATCGTTCGGCTGCAAAAAGCAAAAACAAATCAGTGTGAGTTAAAGCAGAAATTAGCTATCACGGTTATTATAACACTGTTGGTGATCGTGGATAACTGTACGATATAGAGTTATCCACCAACGTCCACAGTTGGTCAGCCTCCCGGCCTCTTTTGCCTCAACGACATAAACAGGACAGGTAGTTTTGAGCATGAAAGGAATTATGCAGTGAGCATCCAAGTGGGCATTTAATGCAAGATGAGTTTCGCACATCTCAGTTGAATAAGCTTTCAATACTGGATGACACAATACTGTCCATGTGGCTGTGGCAAGGTGATCGGAGAAGACGCTAACGAAAGCCAACTTTTCCTAGAACATCCTTGCCCAGTAGTCACAGAAACGTATTCCACTAAAAATTTTCATGAACAAATATTTGAGCCAATCACGATGCGGGACATCGCTGGCTCAGCCAGCTGACGAATGGGACAACACACTTCGTCCCACTTACATGTCATATCCACATAAGGGTACGATGCCATGCGAGGAGCTTAATCACAACCTTAAATATAGCCACCCCTGTTAATGTGTCATCCATTCAGCAGGAATTATCAGTTTTTTTTTATCCTGATCTTTTTTTCTCTCTCTCTCTCTCTGCACGATCTCTTCCTTAAAACTACTATTGTTTCCATTTTTGCTGTAAAAATTGTTTAATTTCGGATAATTGGATACCTGCTAAAGCCTGCGGGAGATGAAGATAAATGCACGATGATATAAATTCATTTTTTTCACCTACAGTTTATCTGCAGTTGCCCGTATTTTGGGTGAATATTGTAGAAAGTCAGTCGTTCTAACACAGAGTGTAAAACTTGTACGCACATTCTGAGTGCTTCGAGTTTACAGATCAGTGTGCACCATTAATGACAGGTGGCAGAATTTGTCGTGAACATATACAATAGATAAAAAAAAACAGTACTCAAACAGAGCACTACAGAAGAGGCATAGAAAGCTCTCTTCCACCACTGCTCAGCATTCGAATTGCTAAAATCTCAGATTTTTTCAAACCAAATGCTTATGTGTACTAGCACAGGCTTCTGAGCAAGTGTACGCAAGGAAATATGCTTCATCGCTTTCGCCCTCTGCTGAAAGATTTCATGGTAGACTAACTGCATCAAGAAAGAGCACTTTGTTCTGTCTGCTAACCCATAACGAAGGACGCGATCTATAACGTGCGTTCTTCATTTTGGTACGCGAACACATAACGTCAAAAAGTCGCCTGAGAACTTGTGCTTTCATGAAGGGGCACTGGAGAGCATGTGCTTCGTTACAAGGACAGCGCATTTCGGTATCACACACATGTAAACGCCAGACTTATATACCATGTTGCTTCAACAGCTAAAGGAAGTGTGTCGATGACGGCAAAGTACTGAGCAGTAAACGGCGCCCCGCGCAAATGGCACGCCTTCATCGCGGTATCGTAGCGCAGAGCATTATACTGTCGCAAGCCACTCCTGTTGTTCTCAAGTTTTCCTTAAACGTTTGTGAAACAGTAAAATGTTCCACCGAGTGCGGTTGTTTTTTGCAATTACAACAGCCTTCGACATTTCAACCTCGCTTTCCCCAAATTAGCTCCTCAAAGCGTCTACGACCACAGACATGCACCATTTACGTAAGCCTTTTAATATAACATTACATTTTACACCCGCACTTTTCTTAAGTTTTGAATATTGACTGCCTGTTTGAGATACGTAACGATATAATAAATCATAAGCTTGTGTTTACTCTTGTCAGCTGCTTGTATATTGCTGTTCTAACGCCTGAAGGGAGCTATAGTATGTTATCTTTTGAGGATGCTGTAAGAGAATTGTACACCTTATTTGTGAGGATATTTTAGAGATATTAAATTGAAATACCGTTTGCCGCTAGAATGTCACTACATCAGGGGGGAATCTCGAGGCATTTAGGTTTTGTGAGAGTGATGTGCACGTTTCAGGAATCATGCAAGAGCTTGTAGTAGCGCGGGTGAAATCCAAGCATAAATGTAAAGCCTTGAAATGATCATCTTGAAGTACCTTAGAAATCCTACACCATTGTAAATTCAGTGCTTCATAAACTACACAGCCTATGACGCTATTAGACAAACTGTTGCACGTGTACTGTTTATACCTTGCTTTGGTTCTAAATTTTGTGTCGGGAGACCTCGTTCCTCTTACGTGTCTATTCCTTCTGGCATGACGTGACAGCGTCAGTTTTGTACTGCATGAAAGCAAGGCGCTCCAAGTATACAGGGTAAACAAGAACTACATGAACGCAAGTCAAAGTGTACGCTTCATTAAACTAGGCACTCATTCGGTTAGTGGTGACGTTAGTATTGAGGTGGCGTTGTAAGTGGGTTTATAAAGTTTATAAGAATTACAAAAACCTGCCCACACTCATACAAGTCATCAGTTTCTTTAGATGAACGTTTTAAGCGATGTACCGCATTTGAGTGACTGCATCAAATTCTGCATCTCTCGTCAGTTTACCTTTCTTTCACCAGCATAAATTTTGGCCTTGTTTACTCTGCAGTGCATCGCACGTATTCAGTACGCCCGGCTTTCTTGACTCATTTCTTTTCCCGAAATTTACTCAGTTACTGATGGTAGCTACCCAATGGGACAACTAAAGCCAAAGCATGCTGTATTAGACTTCTTGAATGGTACCCTGGTGGCGGTTATAGGGAACAAAAGCAGAAGTTATAAAAAACATATGCTCTAATCAGGTCATTCTCTTCTTTTTGCCGTTGCGCTCCTCCTACGTATCCGTTTCCTATTGCTCGCGTCTCGTAAGTGCACGTTGCTTCATGGTCATTACTGTTACGTCGCGGTTTCCGTGGCATCAGTCTCATCGTGTTCGTGTGCGTGCGGCTAAGAGGCACTTCTCTGTTTTCGCTAAATAGAACAAACTGCTCGACTTAACAAACGCGCTCACCGTAACCCGTATATGAAGACAAAGTAGCAGTTAAGAAGGCCACCCAGCCGTTCTAATTTGATTAGCCACTGACTGTAAGAAAAGATATGTTAGGTCGGCCGTTCTCCATTTCACTCCATCAACCCAGAACTTTACGCAAGGTTCCTCCCATAGAACATTGATATGGTACAATTTTTCTTGCTTTTTTCAGTGTAAAACATTCTAATCTGAAATATGTTAAAACAAAGCACATATTCCCCATTTAGGAATGCGGAAATAGCATGGCACTGATGAAAGCATCAGATCTTGTGACATTTTCAAAGTGTCGCTACTTTTGCTGAAGCAGATCAGTTATCACTAGAGAGGCAAACACGCCAGTGAATTCTCCTTTTCTGCATTCATACTGCACACTAACTCGCACTAGCCATGCCCTACTGAGCGCATGTTCCTTTTTGGCGTCCATGGTTAACCATATTAGTGACGCGCCAAAGACATAGCCACCGATAAACTGTCATCTAATAAGGCGTTATATCATGACTGCGTGAGCGTAAGAAATAGAAAAACCGTGTTCTATTAGAAAAACCTTTTTTCGTAAAAAGCAGAACGTTTTCCCATAATAAACGTAGATACAATACTAGCTGCTAGTAAATAAATGGTGACTTTAATAACTCTAGCATTACTAAAAAGCAGCGTCCAAACATAGGCAATAGGGACAACAAATAGTTTCTAACGTATAATGTTCGCAGTTTGGCGACATAATTTACAATTAGTTTTGTATTCTGCATTCAACAATTACGAATTATTCTGTTCCAAGTTTGGCGAAGTCACGCAAAAAAAGGAAGCCGGTTTACCGTTCGCGGTAAAATCAGATGTTCTGAAAATAACATATCCATTTTTCTGGTGTGCATAATTTCAGTAAGGAGAGACCGCCGTTCATGTTAACGCCCTCTGTTGTCCAGATCAATATTAGCCGATTGCACATGCTCGATGACCTGAGCATTAACGCTTTCAATAACACATAAATGAACAAACTTTGGTACAACAGGCAAATTTCTGTGTTCTCACCAGTATCACCTGTCAATAAAAATCAAAACTGAGAACCTGCATTCAAGCATTGCGCCACCTTCATCACTGATCTCCCAGTTGTAACTGGCCCAATAAGACGCAGTTACAGTGCAAATGTTGAAACGGCTCGTTCAACCAGCATCGAATTTTATTAGGCAATACAATAGTTTGGTGCGAATGTTATATTTCTCTAAGTTCGTAGAAAAGTAGTTTTGATAGAAATTCAACTCAGATTTTAAAAACACCTTGTTCTGAGGTCTAACATTTAATATGCGCAGCTACTCCGTCTTTGACGTATATATCTGCAAACTTTACGAACATAGCTGTTAAATATTCCTCCTGAAGTTGTTAGCATAATACACAGAAATATGAACGCCAGACTAACATCATTGTCCACCGCGGTGGTATAGCGGTTAGGGTGCTCGGCTGCTGACCCGAAGGTCGCGGGTTCGATCCCGGCCGCGGCGGTCACATTTCGATGGAGGCGAAATGGTAGAGGCCCGTGTACTGTGCGATGTCAGTGCACGTTAAAGGACACCAGATGGTCGAAATTTCCGGAGCCCTCCACTACGGCGTCTCTCATAATCATATCGTGGTTTTGAGACGTTAAACCCCAGATATTATTAGACTAACGTCATTGCTATAGCCTGTTGATGCCATAAGGCGATCAAGTATTCATGGGTAATATACACAATATCACGGTAGAACAGTCACTTTCATTTGAATTGTTTAGTTGTTGCTGCATGCGCTCCATTTGTTCGCCCCCTCGACGTATAGGCTATTTTCTATCGACTCCTTCGCACCTGTCACTATGATTTTTCGTGTTTTTCAATCGCCACTTATAATGAAAATTGTATTGAGGACATCACATTTCGCACAGTGACGGCTATTCACCTTTAAAAAATCAAACAAGTAATCAGCAATGATGATAGAATAGAAGACGGGGAAGCGAGTAAAAGTCATTACAAAATCTGCGTTAATGCAGTCATAACGCCTGAGATATATTAAAGCTGACGCCATCCACATGTCTTGAGAGCTGGAACTTGTCAGGTTAACTGAACCATTATTAAAAAAGATTGCCACTGTGAACACTTTTTTTTCAGTCACTAGGAAAATTAAATCTCCAATTTCATTTTCTGTGTCTTGTGCGTATAAAAGCGTATCTCGGTGTGAAAACGCTTGCGCGAAGGGTTACCCTCTGAGTTGGCAAAATATGAGCAAGTTCATTCGAAAGTTGATGCGTGAATGTCTTCAATAAAGATAAGGTCATACCACAACTTGAAATTCGGTACTTACAAGATAGCCGCATTAAAAATACAGCATAAAATAATGGTAAACGCGCATGTACTATAACATTTTGTGTCATCAAACCAAGCAACCCAACTGTAATATCATAGAATTTTCATGGAAAATTGCAGTCGAAACTTAAGAACGGTTCAAGACGCGCCAAGAGGTATTACAAGTTTAGGTTGCAGTTAGATATTACTGGAAAAACGCGCTTCTCTTGTTGCTCAGTATAAAAATATCAAGCTTATATAAATGGACGTTGCAGTGACAAGTGAACTCAAAGTAACACAGTAGTAAATGTGTGATATCATAAAATAATATGTTTTATAAATAGCGAATGTGCTAATGAGAGAAAGAAATTCGTTACCGCGTGTCACCGCACAGTGACATTATGTGCTGTGGTTAAATGTTAATTTTGAGGGCAACCATAGTACCTGATGCTAAATTATTAACGCTTTATTATCAGGATCCCGACAAGGAGAATAGACAAAAAAAAGAATTGGATTTTTAGGATCTTCGCTGCCGAAATATGATAAGTCTTCACATATTCTATGCACAACTGCACAAGCCAGCTGCAGGCAAATTTCGTTCTTATGTCCGTAGCTTTACCTCAGGGAAGAAGTTAGGGCGGGCAGACATGCGCAAAAGCGAAGAAAAGCGAGCAAACACAAACGCTGTGGCTAGTTGCAAGGAATTCATTATTAATCTCCACGAACTACTTCAACTTGCTCTCGTTTTCCCTAGCAATAAATTTCCATTAAATTATATTACCCGTCTAAAGAAAAGGTCATTCTGTATAAAGCAAACGTCAACCGAAAATTAAAATCGGATCTCTAGCTTGTACCCTGATTAACGACTCTCTATCGCTCCCGCCAGCAGTAGTCGGGCGCCGAACGCTAAGACCTCCGCACCGCCTTCTGAACTTTGGATCCCTTGCGAGTTAAATAAGCAGCCGAACGCGTGTGTGCGGGGTTCACTTGGCAGGCTTTAGACAAGCTTGATTAATCGCCACTGACCGCTTTCGATGACTGCCAAACTAACGATTCGCTTTATTTTTCAACTTAGGAGGAGGTTCCTTCACTTTTGCTGAACTAGTTTGTCTGGTTCATGATTTCTGGTGGTTTACTGTAATATTACGGGCAAAGCACCTTAAGGGCGAGGCTTGTCCGGTGTGCGGTGTCCGTTGTCACGGCTACATTATATGGGGCAACGCTCGGGAACGTTCGGGTAACGTACGAATATGTGAGACACAAAAAAACGCCTAACAATAGACTAATATCAATCATAATTGTGATAGGACAATATAAAACACCTACAAGCACAAACCCTTTATACTAGTCGGCGACTTCAACGTAGACATTGTGGACCTTAGGCCCTTGCTTTGTCGTCGATTCTTCATGTCACTTTATGTCACTCAATGTACATCATTGGAGCAATGCTCGGATAACGTACGGTTACTCACCCATATGATAAGCAGAGTTTCGTGCACTGACAATGAATTCACTTCGTGGACATGCGTGGATTTTTAATAACCGGTCTCAGGCATTCGGCCAAAAAAGTTGACAAATGGTAACTCATAGCAGGCACCACAAGTATTTCGGAAACGAGTAAAATAAGGGTTATCATATAATATACTTACACGGCACAGTCCATCGTCAACGTATTTTTCAGGCGCTAGCAGTAAGCTTGAAATAGATTATGTACGATGGTACAAACTGGATCTGTTAGGATATGGCTGACGATGGTTGGATCCCTAGCTTATTGGTGCGACCAAACACGGATTTGACAAGAGAAAAAAAGTAGGGCAATACATCAGCTGCACGCATGAAAAAATCAACAGTAGAACGAAAAGGTTTGTACGCGGCTGAAAAGCAACAACTTTGATTAAAGCGTGCAGATTCGCAAAATGGATTCTCAAACGACCAAGGGACAAGCAAGTCAGAAAGGCACAGAAACTCTGAAGAAGAGATAAGCTGTGCATTACTTCAAGATGGGTGCCACGAGTTCCACTTAAGCGTTGTAACTTGCAACAAGAGCTTTGATTAGGCTAAAACAAGCATTTCATTGCGGGCACAGTAGAAGAAATATTAACTTCACTGCGATTTTTCTGCCACGATGGAACCAGCGGTGTAAGCAGTGCAGAGATTCGGCAGAACAGTTTTCGTACAACCATTAAACGCCGTCACTGTAGCGAAAGCACAGTTTAATCACTATGGCTCCCTTCATATGAGCCATGGCTGCGGCATTTTACATTCGCCAGTCTCTACGAGTATGAGCAAAGCAGCAATAATTGATTGCTGCCTTGCCGCAAATAGGCGCCCATTTGTGCGTTTCCCTGGCAACCGTTAAATAACGCGTCAACAAAAGAGAGGAGAAGGCAAGAGGAAGAGTGATGTGATGTTGGCATCAGTAACAAAGGCAACATAATTTTCTTACTTGGTTTTCCAAACGTATCTCTGGTGTGAAAACGTGCGTTTCACTCTGACTGATTTGTCTATAGAGCACACAGTAATACGTTGGTATGGACGCTGGAGCTGTTGACCGAACCACCTGCCTCAGTACGTGCGGTATTGCTTTCATTTCGGCGTTTTTTTTTTGTTTATCAGAAGATATAACCCATAAAATGTAGCGAATGTATCTAAGTTGCCTCAACGAGTTTTCACTATCGCACACCTCCATACATGCTTCTTTCCCCAGATACTCTTGGGCACCACCTCCTCTGAGCCATGTGCCAACAGAAATCACGTGGCCGCACCTCTTTTCTTCTGTGAGGGCAATATTCTTCTCGAACTAAATGATATAAGGAGTTGGCGCTTTGTTATCTTACACCGGTGTCACACGATACACTGCTGATCGCGATTAACGCGGACCTAGGTCAAATCTCTCAACCCTGATTTGCTCGCTTCTGAAGTTCGAGTTGAAGGAGCCAATCACGAACAAGAAATACGATGAAGATCGCGCGCTATCGGGATCAAAAGTGACCGTGTGCTACCACTATTAGGTGGCGCTTCTCAATCATCGTTTCAGTACACGGTATGGATCTCGGTTGTAGAGTTGAGCCGTAGACGTGTTATTCGGACCTTCAAACGATGACGTCCTGCTGCAGTGTTGTGGTGGCCGTCTCTATTGAGTGCAACATCAATAAAAATTTGGAAGGCACTTGAGCCTCGCCATCAAGAGTAGAACGCGAGAGGGCCTCGTGCTCATCGCCTTCCTAATTGCTAGCCTAGCTTCGGTTCTCGGCGCATGCCTCAACCATGCCGTAAGAAAACGAACGACTGTTCGTGTAACATTAGGCGTTTCAAGTCATCCTAGAATGCCTACTGCAAGTTCAGTTGTTAAGTGCCCACTACGCCATATTTCTTCCTTTTGCGAATCAGTGAAGGGCCCACTACGCACCCGTAAGGCAACACGCGAACCTATGCAGCAGCTCCCATTGTCGATGCTTTTGCAGCTGAGTATCATTAAATATGTCTGAGCGTTCTGAAATTGGGTGTACCTTTGAGAAAACCACTCGTTTCAATTGACATGTTTTGACACCTGACACGATTCCACGCTTCTGCCACGCAATGTTACATGGGTTTACAAGACTCCTTCCACTACATTGCAGTCATATGGTGTTCTTTTTTATTATTATTTTTTTCAAATCAGTCTCAAACAATACCATCACTGTGTGGTTGGACACATGATTACCACGCAGACGACTTGGGTTCGCCTCTGACACTCAAACGGAAGTTTTTTTTTTATTATTTATTTTATTTCTTTGCACTGCATGACAGTAAGGCCGCATATGGTTCTGCGCGCCCTAAGGAGACCGGCGCGTATACGTTTTCAGGGGAGATCTTTAGGGGAGAAGGCCATGTCTTTTCGCTCGCCGATGGTGGCCGCTGAGCTTTTCATTTGTGTTACGCGCTCAGGGCGAGAGCGGTTTCACACCAACGGGACGAACCGCGAGGTCGCGGAATGCCGAGAATGGTCGGATTTCGGAACCGGGGGCCTGTGTCGTTCACCTCCCGCTGTGTTTGAGTGCATCTCGGGCAGTCGGGTCGGCTGCGATGGCGCCACGCCAGCAGTTGCCCTCCGTCTCCCCCTCTGGCGTATAGTCTAGGCCTCGGCCGCGGCGGTCTTGTTTTCGAACTCCGGGAAGACGCCGCTTCCGGTCAAGAGACAGACCACCCTGTGTGGGTCCGAAGCGCAGGCGACGCCGTTTGATGGCATGCCTGGATGGGTGAGTAGTTTGGACGCTCGGCTTCAGATCGAGGGTTGGGGGGTTCGAATCCCACCTGGAGAAGACTTTTTCGGCGAGAATTTTTCTTTTTATTGCGATAGCAATTATATGGGCACTCTCGGCTGGTTTTTGCCGTCGGCGTCGCCGCCGTATTCGTCCGCCGCCGTCATCCCCCCGTATATGTATATGTACATATATAACCGGCCCCGCCCGTCGTTCGTGAGCGTGAAAAGACGCGATGGGGGGGGGGGGGGGGGGTTCCCTCGAGCGACCTTCGATTTTACGAGCGCGGTCGTCGTGGGCGCGCGCGTTATCTCCCCTTCTCGGCGGCCGACAACGGGGGCCGGTGTACCCTTCTACGTGCTGCGCTCTCAACGCGAAGAGAATGGGGTGAGCAGTGTCCCTGGAGCGGCCGTATGCTCTTAAAGCAGCGTTTTCTAGAGCTGCGTGAGATCGGATCCAAAAGAGTTAGCTGCCAGCCTCACTTCGTATAACATTACAATTTGTTGCTATCGCATTCATTGCTTCACCCTTGCGGTGAAACTGTGACTTTTTCTTTAAATCTTTCGTTCTCTTCCTCTTTCTCTCTCTCTCTCTACTCGTTCTCTCCCCACTAAGGTTATGGCAGGCCACGCCGTGGCGTTGAGCAGAGGGATCTGCCAAAATTTAGAGGCACATACTCGTTCATGATGATTATAGTGGCAGGGTCGAGACGTTAAGGCTGGCTTAAACAGGTTCGCTGTTAAAAGTCGATACATTCAATATACGGTCTGCTTCACTACTGGAGAGCTGTATGCAGATGTCAACTGAGCAAAGCCGGCAACGATAACACAAATATTCCTAATTTTGTTGTGATAATTTTTCATGGCATAACAAAGGGTTCCGTATTGCCGAAAGTTCAAACTGCGAATGGGGAAAAGTTTATACAGACAATTGTTACACAAAAAAATTGTCATGATTTTACTGCATATTTCTTGAGGTATTCAGTTAACGGCAGAATTTTGCTCTTTATCTTTACAGAATATCCATGCCACATTACTAATCTTTAAGGGCATTCATTTTTAACGCAAGAGCGTTAAAGAGCTCGTTTCGCAGAAATGCCGGCGTCGGCGTCGGTGTCGTCGTCAGCGTCGTTGGTTGTGAGCGAAAAATCATCATCTGGTTCCGTGACCGAAAAATCGAGAAATATGCAAATAAAATAAATAATAAAAATTTCCGGGTCCGAGTGAGAATCGAACCCACGCCGCCTGCGTGGAAAGCATGTGTTGTACCACACAGCCACGCCTCTGATTGGAAATACAGTGAAAATAACTTCCGCTGCTTGGAAATGCAGTGAAAAACCCTTTCGTGCTTCGCAAACGCAAGCGTCCTTTATATAGGCGTCGCAATATAGCATGTAATATCCCAGTAATATTGCGTGGTACAAGCGTACATTGCCATCGAGCGTCAAAACATGTGACTATCATAACGACTTCGTAGTTTAAAGCCGGCCACCCATTACAAAAGGCACACACCTTACTGCGCGTATTCCCTTAACACTACGTAGTGGGTGCATAGCAAGTGTGCACTAAGTAGTTGAAGTACGCACTCGGGACAGAATATCGCTATCGCGTTCAACTCTTAAAGGCCAAGCTTAAGGGTCCCCCCAATTTTTTTCATCGCGTGTCTTGTTCCTTGAGTATATATGCGTGCATGTTCCTCAATAAATTTCAATTGATAGTCAGCGCTGTGATTTTGTGCTCCTTTTCTCTGTCTACGTTTTTTTTTTTTGCGCTGCATTTAATGATTGGCGATAAATAGGACGGCAGTACGATACTTTTACGACACTGCCACTATATCTTTCAGTAAGACCAAATCTTCACAGGACTGACAACCCCTGCTGCGCTTCGCATCGATGAGGGTAGGAATGCTCATACGCAATTTTGAGGGACCCGAGAATCTTAAATAACAGAACTTTATACTTATGCGCAAATTGTTCGAACGTCAGTTAAAGCGTTCACTTGGGTTCGACATTCTGGGAAATGTCAAGCTAAAGTCATAAAGCGCAAACACAACGTAAGTGCAGCCAGTCTTTGCGTATAGCTATCATATTTCTCTATAGAGCAGATGCTTAAGTTAAGTTTTCCTTTGCAACAGCCACTGCAGTAAATGTGCGCCGTCAAGAATACACGGCTGCTCACTTGTCATAATTATGTAGCGATAAAACCTCGTTGGTGCTCTCTGCAGTTGCTGTTATAGCAAACGGCTGAAAGATTAAGTTTGAGTTAAGCGGCCCCTTAAGCGTCTTTAGCGGTATTGGCAAGTTAAGCGTTTGTAGGAACAACCTTAATGTTGTGTCTCAAAGAACACACTCTAAACCAAGGTAATCGATAAATACGACTGATGCGAACGTTTCACGATGGAGTGTTATTAAGCGTGACGTATTCTAGAACGGCACGAGCGCTCATTTCACTGATGGATCCATGATTGCAACGCCAAGTGCACACATCACAACGAATGAGGCTGGCGAGCGCATTTCCTGGTGAACATTTAGTAAACTGAGAAAAGACATGCACCAAACATTTATGGAAGCCAGCGACTGAGTATGAACTCTCGGCTTGATTGGAAATCGATTTGCGCTCGACGGGCTTAAATCCGTTGGCCTGAGCCCTGCACGAGTTAACGACGCGTGAGGGTTTCTTATACGCTCTTCCTCCTCCACGTCTCCAGCTTTTCACCTCCCTCTCACTCCTCTCTCCCTTCGCGGCAGCTATAGTTGAACGTCCGGGCCTTCTCTGAACTCCGGACCCGGGCCACTTGCCTATACGTTATTTCACGGCTGCTCATGTTTCCCCCCGTTGTCAGCTACAACTTCATCATACCCGTAAGGGTTAGTTAGAGTGAGAGAGGCATGTTCATAAGATGTAATTCCATTAGTTTCTTGCTCATCACGCTTATAACAGAGAGAAATACCCAAATAAGATGGAATTTTCAAACAAAAGGAACTCCCTCAACTGCTCCTAGAAGGACGGCTCTGACACTTTCTCGCTTTTTTGTTTATTTGACCGCGTGTTAAACTATCAAATTTCAACATTTTTCCTTAAATCATGAATTTAATTCAAACATTGTTCAAGGCCACTGCTTTCTACCACGTACAATGAGCAACTGGTGACGTTTTTTGCACAATACATAAAAAGCATAAGCTAAACCGCGCAACAAATTTGCATGCATATCTACTGTACACGTGCGAACAAATCACCTGCTTTTGTTAGGAATTGAAATCTCATGACATGATTTTAAAATGACACCCATGGCAGCGTTTTTCGAGGGTCACGTTAATGTTTTTCTAGTTCTTGACACCGAGCTGCATTTCTTCACGCTTTGGCCTCATCTAAGTTTAACTATTCCTTCGTAAATAGCGGGAAAGGCAGGCGAAGGCCTTGGCCACAGACGTTCGACAAGGAATAATCAAATAGCCGTGCTCGTTCTTACGAGCAAGGTGAGAATGGATAAGGAATATGGAATTTCATTCTCAAACACCAGTTCATTCTTTCTTACTTCCTCAATATCGTAAACGGCCGTTTACACCGACCTTAGCTTTTTATTCTCATAGCAATTATATCAGCACACGCGACGGGTTTTCGTTTTCACCATCGCCGTCGGCGTCATTTTCCGTATAAAGTCCAAATTGATAAGCATTACTTCAAGCATCGTGTGTTCTACCGACATGTAAAAGCGCGCAAACGCTAGCGACAAGCGCGGCTAGAGCGGAAATCCAAGGAGCCGGCCATCTCCATCGCCCGCAGGGTTCATGCGATAACACCGCCCCATGCGCGAGACCTGCCATGGATTGTTCAGCAATCACAGAGGGAAAGCCCCGCCCATCTTTTGTAAGGAGCATGAAGAGAAGCAAGGGGAGGGAGGGGACAGGCTGCGTCTCTCGAAGGGAGCGGTGGCTGGCACGCGTGCTATCCCGACGTTCATCAGAAGACGGCTCGTAAACTTACTGTGCTCTCAGCGCTTATTCCGCGTTTAACGAATTGACAGCACGAACACGGCTTCCTCCCTGAAGCAACCGTATTCCTTGCACCATCATCTTGTAGATTTACGTGAGATTGGATCTCAAAGAGTTACCTGCTAGGCTTTACTTCGTATAATATAATAGGTTTGTTGCTATCGCAGTCATTGCCTCGTCCTTAATTAAGCGAAACTGTGGCTTTTGTTCTCCAAAGGCGAAAGAGGAAAGCTGAAGATTTACGTGGGCTTCAAATTACGCTTGATGTTTGTGTGAGAAATATTACATCGTGACAACTGCTCTGTTGGCAACAGACAGGCTATTGTCGTTGTTCGCGTAAAGTTGACGTAAAAGACTTACAGCACGTGTCATACAAACATTGTGCTCACGGCTGACAGTTTCAGTAGATACTCATGTCAACTGGACTAGTTTACACACACAGAGTTAATATAAATGATCTTCACTCTCAATTGACGCTCACTAAAAATCAATCGCACAAAGAAAAGAACGTTGTACTTGCTTCAGTACATCTAGCGTTTGGAAGCACTTTAGAAAGTGAGTTGCATTTTGAAATTGAAAAGCAAACATTCGGCATGGAAGAAAGGCGTTTTCAGGGACGACAGGAGAATGTTTCATTTCACTCGGGAATTCCGAATTCCCGAACAAGCAGTCCTGTTTTCCAGGTTATGTAGTGTCCTTTTATTTTCCTATCCGACACCCCAGCACCATCGGCGTCGCAGTGAATTCAATATTGCTGCTCTATATTGTCTGTTTTATATATAGTTCCACAATGAAGCCAAATTTTTTTTCTAACGTGAAATGGAGTCGTTCTTTTGGCGGTGGCAAATGACATTCCCGTTTCCCAAAGAGACAAGATTGCGGCGTTCTATTTCCAAATCGCTTCTATTCGAATAACGTAGCGCTTTTCACTAGTACAGCATTTGTCGCGCCAAGTGTCACCAGACCACTCGTTTCTTTGTAAAGACTAACGCCTGCGTGCTCTGTCTGCTTCAAGGAATGTAATAACTTCCATCCAGCTTAGTGACGCTAAAATGTATTTCGAAAACCATGTCCTATGAACTGCCGACGGATGAACTGACGCCCTAGAAAAAAGGGAACTCACGGACACCATCTTCAGCATGATTCCAAGCACTATCGAAGCAACACAAATCGTCTTTTCTCTGTTTGCCGAAAAAAAAGTTCGAAGCGAGAGATTACTTTGAGAATTTCATGAAGCAGCACAAAAAAGCCGGCAGATCCCACGCACTGTGGGAATCGATGTAATGCGAAGCAGCCAGGAAGGAGCAAATCATGCTTTACATAATTTGCATGTCATGATTTACATGTTAGGACCTGTCATTTATGTTCGTGATACAGTCACGTCACTCAATACCAAAGTTTGGTGTATATCAAGCTAACGAAACGGCCGCGAGCGCGCCATGAGCGTGGCATGCAAGTCATGTCGCACATGACAAGTAGTGATTTCCATATTACCACTGGTCATTTATGTTCGTCATACAGTCATGTCACTCCATACCAAATTTGGTGTATATCAAGCTAACGAAAAGCCCGCGTGCGGGCCATGAGCGTGGAATGCAAGTCATGTCGCTCATGACATGTCATGATTTCCATATTGCCACTTGTCATTTATGTCCGTCATATAGTCATGTCACTCAATACCAAATTTGGTGTATCTCAAGCTAACGAAACGGCCGCGAGCACGCCATGAGCGTGGCATGCAAGTCATGTCGCTCATGACATGTCATGATTTCCATATTGCCACTTGTCATTTGTGTTCCTCATACAGTCATGTCACCCATTACCAAATTTGGTGTATCTCAAGCTAACGAAACGGCCGCGAGCACGCCATCAGCGTGGCATGCAAGTCATGTCGCACAAGACAAGTCATGATTTCCATATTACCACTAGTCATTTATGTTCGTCATACAGTCACGTAACTCAATCCGAAATTTGGTGTATATCAAGCTAACGAAACGGCCGCGAGCGCGCCATGAGCGTGGCATGTAAATCAAATCATGTTGTTCATGACATGCACGTCATTATTTGCATATTACCACCTGTCATTTATGTTCGTCATACAGTCACGTCACTCAATCCCAAATTTGGTGTTTATCAAGCTAACGAAACGGCCGCGAACGCGCCATGAGCGTGGCATGCAAATCATACTTTTTCATGACAAGTTAGTCATGAATTTTCATGATATGACCAGGCATTTCTGTTCGTCATACAGTCATGTTATGCCATACCAAATTTGGTATAAATCCCATCAACGATACGGCCAGGAGAGCACAAAGTCGTGGGCAGCTAGATAGATAGATAGATAGATAGATAGATAGATAGATAGATAGATAGATAGATAGATAGATAGATAGATAGATAGATAGATAGATAGATAGATAGATAGATAGATAGATAGATAGATAGATAGATAGATAGATAGATAGATAGATAGATAGATAGATAGATAGATAGATAGATAGATAGATAGATAGATAGATAGATAGATAGATAGATAGATAGATAGATAGATAGATAGATAGATAGATAGATAGATAGATAGATAGATAGATAGATAGATAGATACGCTCAAAGTCGCCGAAGTTCGCTAAGAAATGCTTCGCATTTAAAATAACACAATCTCGCATGCATAAAGTGACGCAAGGAGAAGCGCTGTGTTTTCGTCATTTTATACGTCTGGGATTGTGTCCTTTCGTGCGTTGCTCCATTAAATATGATGGCTCACCAACTAGCCCATCAGTATACATATCCTGGGAAATGCCCTCAACAGCTGTAATGTCATTTTGGTGTTCTTATTCATTATTCTGACAACATTTGCCTCAGCAGCTCAGGGGAATGCAGCTTTAACGTGACCGCTTTCTTCCCCTTTCTGGGACTGAGCCGCATGAGAGGCTGATTGCAGTGCCACTGACTTCGTTCCGTACAGATCAAAATGCGTTCGTTGTGATCAACTATTCAACTGGAGGCCCTGCATTTTGCTGTATGATACCACATCTACTATGACACGGAGGCTTCGAAAAGTCGGATGATGGCTGTTTTATTTTCTTTATTTTCATTGCACTTACAATGCATTTTCCCAAAACTGAATAGAGTAAAAAAAATTCTCGCACTGCTTCTTCGTTCTATATGTAATGAAGGTAGTGGACATGCGGCTGGACCAAGAGAGAAGAAGACTACGACGAGCGCTCACTGCCCGCGCTGCTAGTTAGCCCTTGTGGTAGGAAAACCTGTGTCCAGTTGTCGCGACTCCTGCCATTAAAGCACCCTCGTTTGAACTGGTGGAGGTGCTGGGTACATCTGGTCTTCACCCTGGGAACTGCTGGAACTGCGCAGCCGGACACTACCACGACCTCTCACGATGACTGATTCGGGACCGACTCGGGGCGCTCCCGATCCCGCATGTCCACTACCTTCATTACATATATGTCATCGTCTAGTAACCGGTTACGACTTCCTCACTTCTGCCACATTCTTGTTCTAATTTAGGCACAGTTAACTTTAGTGATGCTTCACAAACGAACATAGAAGCTTGCAAAACGCTGCCCCTTGAGCAGTAAATTTGCACACTTCCTTGCTCGAGTGCAAAAACCCAGCGCTTGACAAGCCGTTATCGCCTCCTCTTCCCCAACGTCAGCTCTTCCATTCTCTAAAACTTCAATTCGACTACAAGTGTGGCTGTAGCTTTTTGTTGCATAGAATGCAGGAAGTTGACATAACGATTCTCTGGGACTGTCTTAGTATCGTGAAGGAAAGTCGACCTGCTCGCGCGGAGAGAATGATGAGTTCCGGCTGCCGATACTTTCTCGCTAAGGCAAAGTAAACATTCGTGATGCTCTATTTTGTCGTAGTGCCCCACCGCGGCTATAAGGCAAAACCATCCATTCAAGGTCTCTCTTGCGATCTTCTTTGTTTAACTGTCTCTACACTCCTGACCTCGTCCCCACTGTCAAGACCATTATTCTTGCTTCATTCTTTCATCCACTCTTTTCGGAAATGGCGAAGTAATCAGGCAAGTTCCGGTCGAAATTGCGATCACGTACTGCGATAACGGCCTGCGGAAATGTCACCGCAATGCCTTTCATCCTTCAGTCTTTCGTCTTAGTCCCGCTCATTCATTACCGGCAGTTCTCTTTCCGGCAACGACCATGGGGACCGGGACAGTTACTTCTTTTTATGTCGTTAGTGGCACCCTGTGGTTGCTTAAATTTATCAGCAGTCACCGCTTCGATCTGACGCTGTTTCCTATTGTCTTGCGCTGTCGTCGTGCCACAACATAATAATAACGCCGAAGATAGGAAGCGACTAGCCCTACCGACTAGTCCTAAGTATGCACTACCCATTCATTGAAGCACTCACTGTGCGGCAAATGAAGCGAGGCTTCTGTGAGTTACAGATTTTGGTGGTGGCGATGGGTGCGCAGTTTGCGAAAAACCTGGTGCCGGCGAATGTACGGAAATGCGTATGTACACAAGTGAGGCCTTCGAAGGTGCGCCGGTCACATCCGTATTGCTACGCGCCGTTTTCCAATAACTAATGCTCTCTCGATTGTGAGATTGTCGAGGATTAGCCGTTTCTGATATCGAAATTTGATCTCACAAACACGAACAGCATGTCAGGCATGCATACGCCAAGCTTACCTTGTTCCCATTTTTCCATTAGAGAAGGGCCCCTAATTTTTTTTCTTCTACGTCGGGCTCATTAGATTACCAGCGTTGTTGTCTGTCCCTTTTCCTCGTCAGCGTACACTCGCCTGTCTACAGGGTCACCAGACAACATACGCCAACGATTTGCTAAAATCTGCAAGACAGCTTTCCGGCAGGTTTTCTATTCGTTTTACTTGGAGCAAGCTCTTTTGTACACAGAATGCTTTTTCTCGCTCATTGTGCTTCTGCAGCTCCCAGTTCCGCTAAATGTGCGTAGGCTGAGGGTCAACCATAAGGCGCGACAATGCCATACCATTCTTTGAAAAAAAAAACTTTGTGGTGTTCGCATACCTCCACTGAAACAACGAGCGGCGCTCACTGCCGGACAAAAGTCGCCGAAACAGGGAGCTTGAAGTCACGTGGTGATAAACTCCCAAACGGTTGTTAAAAATCGCGGGATAGAAAACTCCCCAAGTGTTAAAATTGGATTGTAACATCATTTCGCTACGTTCCT
>JALIZH010006452.1:0-28927 GCA_030522465.1 Rhipicephalus appendiculatus | reverse complement strand
TGTCGGTGTTCTTCGTAGTTCTTCCTAATTCGGCACATTGAAACGTATTATCCGCGGTGTCCGGGCTCGAAGGCTTGCACTTGTTTGGGCCCGGCAGTGCCGGCAGCTCGATAGGGAAGAAACGTGCCGGAACTCATCCGCTCGCTGTGTGCGCCGGCGCGAGTTGAACTTGCCTCTTATAAAAGCTTCGATTCGTTGAATAGTGTTTCGCTTTCACTCTGGCGTACAACCGATATAACTCGTCTTCGTGCCAGCCGACAGGGGGCGAGCAGTGCAGCGCGGCAGCAGGCGATCGGCGCGCAGTTACCCTTCCCGTTGGTCCCTTCATTGCCGGGCGTTTGCGAACGACACGCACTGTCACGCATTTACTCCCTGTTGGACGAACCGTTTATCCGTTGGTTTAACGACTGCAGTTAGTCCAAATTTGCCGGATTTCGGCTTAGAGTGCATGACATCGACTAAAACCGAACTTAGCATTTCTCTAATTCGAAACAGTAGTATAATAATTATTGGCGTTTAACGTCCGAGAACCATGATGTGATTATGAGGGGCTCTGTAGTCGACGGCTACGGAAATATTGGCTACCGGGGGGTTCTTTACGTGCGCCAAAATATAAGCACACGTGGCTCAAGCATTTCGGCATCCATCGAAAATACGGCCCGGTATTCGATGACGTGATCTTCGGGTCAGCAGTCAAGCACCACAACCACTAGACTATCGTGGCAGGTGTTTTCGAAACTTTAGAGAGGCATAACCATGCAACCTAATACCATGTTTCCAAAATTTTTCAAGGGTGGTGAGCTCGATTCTGCAAAAGATGGCCGCCTCATATTATTTTCTTTTTCGCGTCGTCAGTGAGCGGTAAATCGACTGCAAGACCACTGGCAGTTTCGTGAACGTGCTTAGATAAAGCGCCATAACGTAATGTCAAGCTTTCTTCGTTCCCCAAGTAGCGTGATTAGGCCTTCGAACGGCAAAGCGTAAGAAAGGACTTCATTTATAATTGGGTCTGCCAAAAACGCACGTACGCGTTCGCCCATTGAAAACAAATGGCGCGTGCGCATAGCGCATTTCAAGGTAACAGAAATGAAAAACTAATGTTCCTCGAAGGTCCGTAGACCCATTCTTATATTTAAAGAAAACATTCTCAATATTGCAAATATCGCGTGTAATGTTGAATTTCTCTTTACGATAGACATTGCGATGCACGGGAAATAACTTCTTTTTGTATGTTGAAAGCTATCATACATATATTTTGAAGGTTGCCTGGCACTTGTGAACCCTTTACATGTGTTATTCTACATGAGCTATTTTATGGCGCTCCTTCGACATTTATTGGATGAGCCGGGCCAAATCGAATATTGCTAATTTTTAGTCCGAGTACGTCTAGTTGAGAAAAAGTTAGGCGAGTCTGTGAGTCCGAGTGAGTCCGCTTCAGGAAAATTTTGGTGAGTCTGAGTCCGAGTGAGTCCGGCTGACAAATATTTTGGTGAGTGAGTCCGGCTGAGTGACATTTTCGTTATATTATCGTGTGTCTGAGTCTGAGTGAGTCGGGCTGAGTAATATTTTGGTGAGTCTGAGTCCGAGTGAGTCCGGCTGAGATATATTTTGGTGAGTCTGAGTCCGAGTGAGTCCGCTTGAGAAAAAAATTGGTGAGTCTGAGTCCGAGTGAGTCAGGTTGACGAAAATATTAATGAGTCTGAGTCCGAGTGAGTCCGTTTGAGGAAAATTATAGTGAGTCTGAGTCCGAGGGAGTCTGGATGACGAAAACACCAGTGAGTCTGAGTCCGAGTGAGTTTGGTTGGAGAGAAATTTCGTGAGTCTGAGTCCGAGTGAGTCTGCTTCAGCAAAATTTTGGTGAGTCTGAGTCCGAGTGAGCCCTAAGCGAAAAATATATTTATTGAGTGAGTCTGAGTGAGCTCCATTTATTTTGCCGACCTATGATGATTTCCAGCTGTCTCGTGTTTCCGTGCCCGGCTGTTGGACTAGCTTAGCACGCCCAAAGCGTCATTTTCTTTTTTTTTTATTGCCAGTGTACCCTATGGCATAAATTAAAAAGGCATAGCTTTGTTTCCTATATGAAGTCTAGGAGCAGTCTATCCAATTTGCAAATGCACTTGCAATCAATGTCCTTCGACAATGTCAATGAGCACAAAGTGAGATTCTGAGATTTTCATTAAAGAGGTCGCGAAAGAGAATAGTCGTCATTTAGTAATATAAGGTATACATTAATTGTTACCTTTGGTGAAAGCACGCACGTTGCTTTCACCATTGGTAATATACGATAGGCCTCCATCGCCCTTCGATGACACTAACTGCAGCTGTTGCATTTTACGTAGTCGTAGTCAAGAGTTCGACGAAAGTGCGGTGACGCATTGGATGAGATGAAACACGGGCAGCGACCAAGCCTGATGAAATTTTCTGATGTTTTGGAACCGCATATGAATTCCTTGTTCACGGAGCTGGACCGGAAGTCATCAATTATGTAGCCAGTAGGTGACGCAACGAGTGTGTGTAAATGCAGGCATAGTTGCTGTTGTCTTATTCTAGGAGCCGGTGGGATGGCACGTTCTTGTCCTTGGCGATGATAGTACTTAGCATTATCCCAGTCAATGGTGTGATTATGGTCATACGCATGCTTAGCAATGGCGTTCGTCGTGTGACTTCTTAGTCACGTCACATTGGTGCTCCTTGAGCCGTCTGGAGAACTTTCCTGTTTCACCAATATACACTTGACGGCAATCAGCACAGTATCTTATATACTACACCTGGGAATGATTAACTTGGCAGCATGTCTTTTACATTCATGAGCTGATTCCGGAGCTTGCTAGTCGGGACGTGAGTATTGCGCAAATCGTTTCTTGTTTCCAAGGTAAAGGACGTCACTCTGAGTGAAGACGACATTACGGTCTCGTTCGACGTCACGTCACATTTTACAGGTGTCCCAGTGAGTTTGGCTATAACCACGTGCGCAGAAGCCCTAAAAGCAGACAGTGGTCTCCCTGGTCGCAGCCCCTTTGACGTCCCCGTACTTAGCGAGCTGCTGCAGTTTTGTCTCAGCAACACATGGTTTTCGTACGGTGAAATTTACCAGCAAATGCATGGTACGGCGATGGGAGCGTCAATATCAGTCGCTACAGCTAATCTAGTAATGACAGCCTTGGAGGGAGAGGTCCTGGCAATGTTCACTCCGGCACCCCAAGTGTTTTACCGGTACGTTGATGAATACTTCTGCATTTTGAAGAAGCCAGGCATCCAACGCTTCTTGGACTGACTGAACGCCCAGAATGTGAACTTACAGTTTACCGTTGCACACGAGAAGGTCAACATGCTGCCTTTTTTAATGTTCAGGTTTGCCGGTATGGGAGCGCTCTTGCCTTCTGAGTATACAGGAAGCTCGCGCACACAGGTCGTTATCTCAGTTTTTTAATTCGCATCATTCCATTGGCCACAAGGCATCTGTAGTGTCATCCTTGGTAACACGGGCTGTACGGGTCAGGTGAGATTCCGATGCATTGAAGAAAGAACTAGGGACGACCCATTGGGAGCTAAGCCGCAATGGCTATTCTGATTGTTTCATCCCTAGAATTGGGAAGCGGATGCTACAATCAAGTTCACAGAGCAACGTGACAAGTTGCGCACGTGCGGCCATACCTTGCGTCGAAGGAATCAGCGAGGCACTTTGACGTGTATTTTTCAAGATACAATTTGCGCATTGCTCACGTCTCAACCGGCAAGCTCCAGAACCAGCTCGTGAATGTAAAAGACAGGCTGCCAAGTGCATCGTTCCCAGGTAGAGTTTAAAAAATACCATGCTCTGATTATTCTCAAGTGTATATTGGTGAAACAGGAAAGTTCGCCCGACGGCTCAGGAAGCATCAACGTGATGTGACTAATAACAGTCACACGACGAACGCCATTGCTGAGCATGCGCATGACCATACTCACACCAGAGTGGGATAATGCTACTATCATCGCCAATGAAGAAAACGTGTCATCCCGCCGGCTTCTAGAATCACGAACCATTGCGTCAACAGCAGCTACAATAAATAGGAGAACATGAACTATCCCTGACGTTTATGCGCGCTCGTTGCATCACCTACTGGCTACACAATTCACGATTCCAGTCCAGCTCGGTGAACTAGGAACCCGCGTGCGGTTCTGAAACGTCATATAATTTCATCAAACTCGGTGAGTGACAGTTTTTCATCGCATTTTACCGACGACAGTTGTGTTCCCATGTGTTGGCTTACCAGCGACCATCCTGTACATATATGTATAGTAATGAGGAATATCATATGGAACACTGAAATTACCTTTTAAAGGCCATAGCGGCAAAGTGCAGGTGGTAGGCACAGAAGTGTTCATAACACCGAATGCTCGACTGGAAAGGTATCTCTTGCAATTTAGTACACCACGTTCATATTAGTACATTACTAGTAATCTTTAAATGAACATGAATTCGGTGTTCCAGCTCATATTGCTCATGATAGTTCATCGTCTACAGCACTATAATGCGTGCCGACACCGCCGTGACGTACTATCGTACTATGCCGCTAAACTGCTAGATTTTATATGCATTCACATGGTAATACCTACGCTTGGTGCGTTAGTCCTTTCACATTTCATGCATGCACGGGTCGGTACTGTAAAGAAAGTCGGAGGGGGGCGGGGGGATTTGAAAAGAATGTCGCCTAACGTTGCCATTTCGAAGAATGCATTTTCCGTATCTCATATAAGGGTCATATATGCAGCATGTTTGATGTATTTTTCGACAAAGGTATCCATTGCAGTCTGTACAATGACAAATTTACATAGCTTTTGTTCTATGATGATGTTTACACATAGATACCGCATAGGGTGCCTCAGGGAAAAAAATGCTCGGGACGTGTCCTCTATCTGTAGCTCCCCCCGAATAAAGCATTATTAATCGCAATAGGCGAGAAAATAATCTGAATACAATTGAGCAAAGTCCCAAAAGTTTATTCCTTGTGGAGCAGCGGGGCCGCTTGCAAGCATTTCGTCGGCAGCATGCGGCCCCCGGGGCCGCGCGTTTAAGACCCCCGCCTTAGAGGTTTGCATTTGTTTCCACTGTCGCGTATAGACTCATTTAGAGGAGTCTGCTTTCTTAGTGTGCTCGCTTTGTTTTTTTTTTCTTGTTTTTTACTTGTGGTGGTCATGCAAGAAAAGTGCGAGTGTGCTGTATGTGCTTAGTTCTTTCATGCCTTCAGCTGTCGGCGCCAACAGTCGCATACGTTGATTACATTTTTGTAGGTGATGCCATAGACACGTCTGATGTTCTATGTGTCCACTAGATCATGGCTGAGTGTGCCAATGCGAGTGCCAGCCAGCGGTGGGGAAATGTAGGAGTTGGTGAAGCAGGGGTCATTTTCTTGGACGATCACTTTTTGAAATACGTTCACTTCTGTGAGGCATTCAGTCAACTACTATGAGCCACGGCAGTCCTACACTCTGCCAACAGTGCCTTGTTATCGCTCAGAGGCACGGACACACCTGGTGACAAATATCGCGAATGTATCGCCAAAAGTAAGCGCTTCCCAGGTTTTAACCTGGCAAGCGCTTATTTGATGTGACACTGCAGGTGCTCGAGAAGCTTTTCATTCTAATCTGGAATGAGTAAATGCTCCAGGAAACTTTGCAGAACTTTTTCATGTGAACGAATTCAAATTTAATTATGTTCAGTTCAGCACTACAGATTACTTTTTTTTTGGATGTGGCCTGTTTTTCAGCTCTTGCATATCGCAGCTCTTAAGTGGATTTCTTACGGTCCCTTCAAAGACAAATCAGCGGGGTTCTACTGTGTGTGTTTCACTTCAAAGTGTACTCGAGAGCTTTTGAAACTCAGCACCTTGTTTTTGTCATGGGGATGAAGTAATCAGTGCTGTTTGCTGAAGAAGTAATTTTTGGTTTTTGTGTGTGCACCTTGTCCTGCTTAATGCTGTGATGTTCTCAAGGGCCGCCTAGAGTCGGCTCATGGGAATTCAAAAGGACTTCCACTTGATTATGTGGTCCAGCATCACAATATCGTCGATTGAGGCCCGCGCACATAGCTTCACGGGAACTCTGGCGGACCGTTTTGCTGCAGAAGGCGGCCAGAAGCTGCACAGCAGCCATTGTCTCCGGAAAAAGAGGAAGTACGTATAGAGAGGTTAGTGAGGAATCTCGCTCATTTCAGTAGTGTGTGTTTTTTCTGCCATGCACGCATATCGTTTTGTAACCTGTTACCAGTTTGGCGACTACAGTGCCCTGTTTATGAGCACAGCTTCAAGTTATATTTCCTGCCACAGAATGTACAGCCCTCAACAGACTTTACTCTTTCGCTCCACCACGAGGCCTTGACTCGCTTCGACTGATTCCAGCGCTCCAAGCATTGGACGCGGTATGTTTACTGCAGCTAACAGTAGATAGAGCGTGTGTTGATTTCACTAGTAAATTTCTTTTTCACGTCTGCCTGACTGGTGGGTTGAATGCACTCACTCTGCAGGTCCATTTGCGCCATGTTTCTCTCGTGGCTACGTTCCACGGACGCCCATGAAATTCGTTGTCGTATGCTTGTCTCTTCAATTAACCTTTGCGTGCCACAGCTAACACACCTTTCGAGTTTGAAATCGCAGCTGCTGCTTGAAAGAAATGATATATTCGAAAAGGAGATCAAATGCTTGTTCACCGCATTTCAGATTTATTTATCGGGCAACATTTACAAATGCTATGAACGATCGTTTCCTGTGCTTTTCCAATAGACCTTATGCAAAATCGCTGCCATCTGTCGAACGTTTGGCGAAGCTACCGATTCGGCGCCATGTTGGAGGCTTGTGCCCAAACCGTACCGCTGTCGCCGCTATAACCTCTTGCCTGTGTCTTTTTTGATAGCACTATATCGAGGCATAAAAATGTCAGGCGAATACGTAAGGACTCGTACGCGTTACCTGCATTTGCCATACACAGCTATTACGAGTAAAGTTGGGAGCGTTGACAGTTATTACATGTAGTGAAGAGCCTAACAACGAGAACGAAGTCACAAGTCCGCCGCCGTCATTGAGAATGAATTTGTGCGCTAGGCAGGCCCGTAGCCAGGAATTTCTTTCGGGGGGGGGGGGGGGGGGACTGGGCGAGGGCCTTTACTGTTTGCGGAAAACACCCATTTTTATTATTTGTTCTCGGCAAAACACCCTCCTCCAGAAGAGCTTAGGGGGGGGGGGGCTTAGCCCCCCCCCCCCTGGTTACGGGCCTGGCGGTAGGTAATAAATGTTGTATGGTTAGAGGTCACTTGGATGGAGGCTTTAGCGCGCGACACGGCTAAGCACATCGACGGTAAGAAAGTACTGTTGACCCAGTTGAAAGCGTATTTCATGAGAGACAGCCTACGTCGACCTGATGTACTGTGCATATAATTTTACATAAAACGTTGTCTCCTTTTTTTTGATTTCTGAAATAAGTGTTTCGCTATTGTATATTCACCGACGTATGTTATGTATAAAGTTACCGACGAAAAAAATGTAAAAATATTCCGCATCTCATGCACGTGAAGAGTGAAAATGAAAAACGTCCCACCATAGGCTATCTTGTTAAACCCCACGATGAAAAACAAACACCATACTACAGCACAATCGGTCCGTTCATTGAGAATCGATAACGCGCACGAGCTGCATGTCTAATACGTATTGTTATCGCAATGTATTAAGCAAGTAATGTCTATAGCGGCACAGGAACGTGCTAGTAGCAGCGGTGGAGCTTTGAAGCTCGTACACAAAGCCGGTTTGTCTGTGTGAGGCAAGCACACGGCGCTAGATCAGTCTCGTTGCGGTATGACACGTAAGAGTGTTCACTGATGAGTGCAGTTGCTGTCACATACCGCATCTATTAAGAACAGAGAGCGTAAATACGGCGTTGGTCGTAAGCAGTAGCCGGAGCAACGGAACGATCTCCCGCTTCTTGTTCAGCGCGAGTAAATCTAATAACATGGAGTTTAGTTTCCTGCAAACCTTTTACAGCGAAAGCTGTTATGAGATCACAACAAGGGTCGTTTCTGCGCCGTAGTTGTCCGCTGCCGCCGCCGGTGTCCGTAACCAATATCGCACGAAATAAGAAAAAAACTAAATAAATAAAAAAAACACCGGTCACAGAATGGGAATCGAACCCGGGTCCTCTGCGTGGCATCCCAGCACTCTACCACTGAGCTACGCCACTGCTTGAAACTGCGGTGCAAACTGACCCTAGGGAGGCTTCATATCTGGTAAGGAATCGCGTTAACATGTGTTGTAAGGCGTTTTAGAGCAGTAAAGTAAGAACCAGGCGTCACACAATGCGAATTGCGTAACGAGTGGGTCGTTCAATGCTCCAACCCATTACAAAAGCCTGCGGCATAATTCTTCATCGTCGTCAGCCACAGCATCAACAAAGTGCACATATTCGTTGCAAGCGTGTAGCGGGCACCGCGCTTTTCTGAAGAATGACGAAGAATGGCATAGTAGACGCTTCCCCACTACACAAAAATTATGATGATTTATAGCGTAGTGGGTACCATGCAAGTGGGCTTGTAGTAGTTGCCCCAAGAGAGTTTAAAAAAGGCTAAAGACCGCTGTCCCAGCTTTCGCTGTGGCTGTGCTGCGCCTTCTGCGCAGGCCTGGCGGTTTTTTTTTCAGCATTCTAGTTTCCTCAAACAGAGTAACACGGCACACAAAAATATGTCGGCATTTTCGTTCGTATCAGCCGCCACACGTTGATACGTACGCTCCGTGCATGCACAAGCGGAGCGCGCTTGCCTTCGAGCTGGCGGAAATGTGCGCGGCGGCCGCTAGATGGCAGCACATTTTGCATCAGGTCTATACATCATTTCTTTCGAGCGGCAGCTGCGATTTCAAAACAGAAAGGTGCATGAGCTGTCGCACGCAATGGTTCCTTGCCGAGATAACCGTAAGGCAACGAATTTTATGGGCCCGCGTGAGAACGTAGCCACGAGCAAAATGTGGCAAAAACGGACCTGGCAAGTAAGTGTATTCGACCCGCCTGTCAGGCAGAAGTGGAACCGAAGTTTACTAGAGATATCGATCTGCGCTCCATCTATTTTTACCTTAAGTCGAAGCTGGTCGAGGCCACGCGGGGGAGTTAAGCGTGCTTACGGTGTACATGCCTAATGGGTGAAATGCTGAAATTCATGTCTACTTGCTTTTTCGGCTAACTGCATACAAAAATATTTTGATGTTGTTGAAATTCAGGTGGAATCTGTTACATGTTCTTCATTGTCTGTAGTGTTTTGCGGAAGGAAAACCTCAACTGTGCTATTATCCATCATTGTACTGACATTCCAGCCGTGGCTGTTTCGTGACGTGTGAGCCTTAACTAAGTTACACCTAAAAGCATTAAACATGTGCATTTTGGCTTTGTAAGAAGTTATGGTGACGATTTGTTGGAACGGTAGTTCTTGTTTTAAAAATTAGTTCCTCAGTTGGTATGCTAGGCTCTATGAGGAGTAAACAGCAGATTCTTTGAAAATGTATATTTACCTCTAGAGCTTCCTTATTGGGCCTAATCAACCGCCGTAGTTCATCAATAGGCATTTTTTAATGAACAGAAATTGATCTGTGTTTTGTATTTCTTCTTGTCTATAAGTCAGAGCACAAATCTGCAACACACATATTGAACAGACTGTATTTTTTTAGATTTTGCTAAAGCGTGTGACTGCGTTGTGCACTCACGTTTATTGTCGAAATTATCAGCTCTCTGTCTAGATTTTTTAACATTATCATGGCTTCGTAACTTTCTTTCTTTCCGTCAGCAGTTCACATCTGCTAACAGTTTCAACTCTTCCCTCTGTGACGTAACATCAGGTGTGCCTCAGGGCAGTGTCCTTGACCCTTTACTTTTCCTAATATACATTAAGGATTTTCCCACTGGCATATCTTCTAACCTACGTCTTTTCGCTGACGATTGTATCATTTACCGCTCAATTAAAACCACTGAAGATCATTCCACTCTTCAAAATGACTTCACAATAATTACGAAGTGGTGTGAAAGATGGCAAATGAGACTTAACTCGACTAAATGCAAGATTATCACTTTCAGCCGCATGCGCATCAATTCCGATTTTTCATACCTAATAGATAGCACAGTAGTATCCCATGCATCATCGTACAAATATTTAGGCATTCATCTCAAGCGTAATCTTTCATGAGACATGCATATCAACACCATTACTGCGAAGGCTTCCAGGTCACTTGGATACATGCGCCGGAACTTGCGGTACTCACCAAGCAATCTAAGACAACTCGCCTATGAAACCATTGTTCGTCCGCAGTTAGAATATTCATCATCATTGTGGTCTCATCAAATCTACCTAACTAACAAGCTTGAGTCTGTACAAAACAGAGCCGCTCGTTTCATTACTTCCAACTACAGCCCACATTCCAGCATAACGCAGATCAAACAGGACATAGCACTTGTGCCATTTAATGTACGTCGTTCAATCGCTCCTTTATCTTTATTCCATAAATATCGCTACAGCATCAGGCCATCTCCCTTGCCATTGGAAGCGCCCTCACGCGTATCACGCCACTTGCATAGTCGATATAGAATTAAACGCATAAGTGGACGAACTAACGCCTTCAATTAATCAGCACTTCCCCGAGCCATTGTTCTATGGAATGATCTTCCCGACCACATTGCATTGATCAATAACCATCAAGCATTTCTTGATCAATTGCGTAAACATTTTTTGAAATAGTGTCGTCATCATCATTCTTTCTTTCTTTATTCGCGAAGTCTTCCTGCATTTTTTTCTTCTTCTTTTTCCTAGTGTGTCGTCACCATCATTTTTGTTTTCTTTTTTTGTTCGCGAAATCTTCCTGAATTTTTTTTGCCAGTGTGTGTCAAGTGTCTATTACTTTTCTCATGGAATAAGAAATGCGGTTGCTCTGTCCGAACATGCTTTGCGCTTTATGTATATATTTTTAGTTTGTTTTTCTTAGTTTTGCTGTTTTTTGCTGTATTTTTTTTTCTCTTTTACTTCCCTGTACACTTTTCCCTGTATTTATTAATGTACATTTCTCTGATATTTGCTTTGTACTTGCCCCCCCCCCCCCCCCCCCCTTACTCAATGCCCTATTGGGCCCTGTAAGGTGTCATGAATAAATATATATAAATAAACTTAAATTATCAAATTAGAGAATCTTCTAAATAATTGTTCGTCTTTTCCATGCCCTGCAGTGCTGCCTAAAGCCTTTTGGAAAAGGAAGCGAAGCAGGTCACCCTGAACATCAGGCTTCTGGTGGTCACAGAAGACATCAAGCTGAGATGAGGGCAGAAAAAATAAACACACAAGTCATTTTTCAGTTCTAAACTAACGTTGAAGCCTGCTGTTTTTGCCCATGGACATGTAAAAGTCCATGTTTTCATCCGCAATGCTTTTAACAACAAAAAAAAAAGGATTACACGGGTTCCCATCATGCAAAAACACACCAGCCCGGTTCTTACCAAAACACACCAGTCCGGGTCTTACCAAAAGACGCCAGTCTGGGTCTTGCCAAAACATACCAGTCCGGTTCACATCGGAAAACTGGTCGTATACGCCAGACCCGCCCCACCCGCCAGAAACCGCGTCTGAATTCTCGCTCTGGCGGAAAAGGTAAAAATACGCCAGGCACGGACTGGTGGTTTTTTCGAATGGGAGGGCTAACGATAAAGCCACGAACGTGTAATTTCCTTGGCCATGTGGTTAGTTCTGAAGGCATACATCCTGCCCATGAGAAAACCGCAGTGGTAGGAAAGTTTCGAAGACCCGCGGCCAAAAATTTTGTCGGGCGATTCTTAGGGCTTTGTTCCTCTTACAGACGTTTTGTGAATATTTTTGGAAGACTGCCAAACCGCTTACTCGACAGGCAAAAAATATTTTTGTGCTTGTCTGTACACATGTTTGTGCGGTCAAACCTTCCAGACATCTTACATACACTTACTGGATTCGCATAATATCGTGGTCAGATATCATTTCAATATAAGATTTCGGAGTATTGAGAATAATATTAAATAATAATAATAAATAATAGGTTCTTTATTTTTCATGAAGACGATGAGGGAGGCTGGGAGAAAAAGCCGCGCAACTCTACTAGTTCAAAAGTGAATTAATTCCCCCTCTCTTACTTACAGTCCGGAATGATATTAACTATATTAGGAAGCCTGCGGCGACAAAACAAATAATTGTGAGGGCGTGGAACAAACATTGCAGTTGGCTGGATTTTGCGGATTTTAAACACATTGCTTCGAACGCCTGGTATATATATATATATATATATATATATATATATATATATATATATATATATATATAGGTGGCAACATCGGTTACCATATCCGGCCAATAATATTGCGGTGACAAAAGTGATAGTGTCTTCTTCACTCCGACATGCCCAAAACGTTGATGTGCGTTCTTAAGAATGGTTGGGCGTAGTTCATGGGGCACATAGATCTTCCTTAGTCATTTTCTTTTGACGATAACTACGTTGTTTTCCTATGAATACGTTCCTTTTGGGCGCTCATTGCTGCATCGTTGAAGTTCATCGTGGGACAGAAGTTGAACTATTGGGGCTCTGGAGAGTGCATCTGCTTCGGCGTTGCTTATGCCCTTTTGATGTTTGATTTTTATTTCATACATCGATAGTTTCAACGACCTGCGGAAGAGACGACCTTGAAGATTCTTAATATTCTTCAGCCACTGTAGTGCAGAGTGATCCGTTACAACAGTGAATGGCTTTCCATGAAGGTAGCAATGCCATTTATCAATAGCATCTATAATGGCAAGGCATTCTCTTACTGTAATAGCATAATTGACATCGTGCTTAAGTAGTTTGCGGGAGTAATAGGCAACGGGATGTTCTTTGCCTTTGTCATCAGGTTGCTTCAGCACTGCACCGATGCCTTCGCCAGATGCATCACAGTACACAGGATCGACCTCATCAACCTGCCATGGCTAGGCCAAAGCCTCCGCTCAACATAACGAAGTACAAGGGAACACCAGAAACGTCCCCGTCGACAAGTGCCTACTTTTTTCGACACGAAGGCGACCGAGGCATCATGGACACACCGCGATCGGGTCAGTCACTTCAGCGAATAAATCGAAGGGGAAGCGTTCAAGTGGTACCTGACCGAGAATTTCGGCAACGACGAGACATGGGACGACATAAAGCGCGGCATGCGAAATCGGTTTGCTACGACTGACGGAGATGCCATCCATTTATCCTAATGCACGCGCACTTCTTCCTCGTCGGCTTCTCCTACCATCGCCTTGTTCATACGTTACACTCTTCCCCTCCCCTCGAGAAAGTCTCAGTTCAGAAGGTACAAAACGACGTTCTCTCCCTCTTCTCCTCTCTTCTACACATCTTTAATGCCCTCTCCCCCTTCCCCCTACAGGCGCTGAGCCGTGCTCCCATCTCGGGCTGCAGAAATTGCGCCTTTCCCTTTCCTCACCCTCTCCTCCTCCTCCTCCTCGTAGTTTGCTACCATGAACAATGTCCCAGTTTCTACTAAGTGCAACACGGAGCGGTTGATCTCATAGTTCACTGGTGAGACTTTGCGTAGAATCTTGCAGGAACCTTCCATGACGGAACTCAGTTTGCCGTTGTTGGGATGCCACGGTGTCTTGTAAAGGACGAAGTCACCGACTTGGAACTCAATCGGAAGAAATTTCTTATCATGGATTCCTTTGCCCTTATTGAGGTAGGCGATAGAATTAATAACAGCAGCTTCCCGCGCTTCTTCCACCGTTTGTTCTCGCTGTTTCAGTATAGTTGGATAACATGGAATTCCATACATCAGGAAGGACGGTGCGTAGCCGGTAACTTCGTGAGGCGTTCTGGTGTATGTCTATTACCTCCGACAGCAGCTTAGTCCAACACTTCTGCGGCTCGTCATTGATCTTGCACTTAAGTCTGGTTACGATGGTCTGGTTTGTCCGCTCGTTCATACCATTGCGTTGCGGATGAGGAGATGAGGTGAAGAGTTGGTGTATTCGGTTATGTTTAAGAAACTGATTAAATTTTCCTGCCGTGAATCCTGTTCCACGATCTGTAAGGAACTTCCGTGGTTTTCCGGCAGCAAAAATGGTTTTTAAGCGTGAGATGTAGGGGTCGCTGTTCTCACTTTTATGGGCGAACGCCCATACGTAGCGAGTAGCATGGTGAATAACCAAGTGGATAAACCTTTTTGATGAGCCATATCCACAAAATGCACCAATGGTGTCCATCGCAAAAACGTCAAAAGGCTCTTCAGCAGGAGGCAGGGATGCAAGTGTCCCATACTTCTTTGTTTTCGTCTTCTTGCATCTCTGGCATGTATCACAATGCCAAATGTAGGTGGGAACATCGGTTACCATATCCAGCCAATATTATTGCGGCGACAAGAGTGATAGTGTCTTCTTCACTCCGACATGTCCAAAATGTTCATGTGCGTTCTTAGCAATGGTTGGGCGTAGTTCATGGGGCACATAGATCTTCCTTAGTCCTTTTCTTTTGATGATGACTACGTTGTTTTCCAATGAATACGTTCTTGTTGGGCGCTCATTGTTGCATCGTTGGAGTTCATCGTGGGACAGAAGTTGAACTATTGGGGCTCTGGAGAGTGCATCTGCTTCGGCGTTGCTTATGCCCTTTTGATGTTTGATTTTTATTTCATACATCGATAGTTTCAACGACCTGCGGAAGAGACGACCTTGAGGATTCGTAATATTCTTCAGCTACTGTAGTGCACAGTGATCCGTTACAACAGTGAATGGCTTTCTATGAAGGTAGCAATGCCATTTATCAGTGGCATCTATAAAGGCAAGGCATTCTCTTTCTGTAACAGCGTAATTGACCTCGTGCTTAAGTAGTTTGCAGGAGTAATAGGCAACGGGATGTTCCTTTCCTTTGTCGTCAGGTTGCTTCAGCACTGCACCAATGCCTTCGCCCGATGCATCACACTACATGGTCTCGAAGTGTCGTATATGCGGAGCACCAGTTCTTCAGTTATGCGCTCCTTCAGTTCCCGAAAAGCTTGCTCGCATGTTTTGTCCACGTTCACTTGCTTCCATTGTGGAGTAGTTTCTTGCGCGGGGGGAGCGATGTCGCTGAAATGAGGGATGTACTGACGGTAAGTGTTTACAGTGCCCAGGAACCGCTGGAGGTCTTTCTCTCGTTTAGGTGTCGGAAATTTGAGTATTGCAGCCACGTTACTTTGCTTAGGTGTCACTATTCCTTGTGAAATTTTGTGGCCCAAGTATTCAATGCTGGATCTTGCAAATTGGCACTTTTTACGTTCCACTTTTACGTTCTCGTCTTTAAGAGCTTTCAACAGTGCCTTGAGGTGTCGTATATGATCTTCAAATGTCTCCGAGCATACGACCATATCGTCAAAGTAATTGCTAACATTAGTGAGCTGATGTTTGGCTATTATTGATTTCATGGCACTTTCAAATGTAGCCGGAGCGTTCTTTAACCCAAACGGCATTACCAACCACTCATAATGACCATTAGTCGTGACAAACGCAGTTTTTTGAACGTCGTGGATGCATTCGGACATGCCAGTATCCCGACGTTACATCTAGCGTAGTGGAAAAGTTCGCCTTTCCCAAGTGGTCCAGAATGTCATCTATACGTGGAATTGGTTGAAGGTCGGGTACCGTATTGGCGTTGAGCTTGCGATAGTCAATACATAGACGAGTACGTCCTTCGCCTTTCTTTTCCACTAAGATGACCGGTGCGGCATAAGGCGACAACGAAGGCCTCACAACACCTTTCTTAATGAGGGCGTCCACTTGTTTGTTAATTTACGCTTTGTTGGCCTGTGAACATCTGTTTGGTCCTCGGTGAATAGGGACAGCATTGGTAAGTGCAATCCTATGTTGCTCAGTAGTGATGCATCCAATATTTGTCTGAGATTTTGAGAAGATCTCGTCATACTTATTTAACAGAGAGCCGAGCACTGCTGATTCATGTTCTGGCAAGCTTTCTGAATTCAGGGTTCTCATCAGCAGTGCTTTAGTGGTTTTCTTTTCAGTGTGATTCAACAGGTTCAAATTTTCACGTCCTTGTGTTACTGACTGGCTTTTCAAATTTACAGAAAGATTGAAGTACGAAGCGCTGTCCAGGCCAAGAATTAATTGTGTTCTCATGCCTCGCAGTACGTGTACATAAACTTTCTTTGTGACATTCCCAATTTGCAATTGAATGTTTACGCTGCCCAAAGTTCGAATGCTTGAAGTAATTTCCTGAACCATGATGCTGGAGTCTCTCATCAACTGAAGCTTGAGCTGTTTGTACGCATCTTCACTGATACATGTAATTGTTGCTCCTGTATCAAGAATTGCAGTTACTGGCCTTCCGTTGATGAGAGCATCGAACTTAATTAATGAAACTCTGGGTCGCTCTCCTCGTTTCCCGGTCTAGTCTCAATAGCGGAGACGTTGCCGCGGCGCGGACATTCGTTGTGCCAATGAAACTCGTGGGAAACCAGCAGCTGAACATTATCTACATTCATTTTGTGGGACACGGGGTTGAGAAGTCAATGTTGGCTGCTGGGGTCTGCTGAGAGACGTGGACCTCTTGATGTAGAACTAGGAGTACGAGTAATGGAAATTCCTCTCACCCGTCTAAAGATGTCTCGACCCGTTGGGCAGCGGCGAGCCACTCTGATGACCACTTGAAAGAAAGTCCGGCGAGCGCCAGTTCCACATCAGGAGAAACACGGCCAGTCAGTCCAGAAATGATGTGGCACTCTTTAAGGTCGGCCAAGGAGCCCAGTCGTTTTTTCTCGTCGTAGTAATCCTTGATGGCCTGCCCTCCTTTTAGCCGGTAGTGGATGAAGAGACGAAAAGCATCTCCGTCAGTCGTAGCAAAGCGATTTTGCTTGTCGCGCTTTATGTCGTCCCATGTCTCCTCGTTGCCGAAAGTCTCTGTCAGGTACCACTTGAACGCTAACCCTTCGATGTATTCGCTGAAGTGACTGACCCGATCGCGGTTGGTCCATGATGCCTCGGTCGCCTTCGTGTCGGAAAGGAGTAGCCACTTGTCGACGGGGACGTCTTCTGGTGTTCCCTTGTACTTCGGTATGTTGAGCGGAGGATTTGGCCTAGCCATGTCAGGTTGATGAGGTCGATCCTGTCGACTTGTCTGACGTTAAAGAACAGAGATCCGTCGTGGTTCAGATGCCATCCATTTATTCTAATGCACGTGCGCTTCTTCTTCGTCGGCGTCTCCTACCATCGCCTTGTTCAAACACACACTCACATATATATATATATATATATATATATATATATATCTATATATATATATATATATATATATATATATATATATATATATATATATAGGAAAAAATATATGTACGCTTCTAAAAAACTGTTTATTGGTGACGTTTCGATCGGAGACCGATCTTCATCAAGACAAAATTTACCAGGCGCCGATGCGCTTTTATAACATCGTCGTGCCGAGAGAGAGAGAAAAAAAGAAAAAGTGAGAAGCGTACATACTGATAAGTGGTCACACGACCACGTGCGCGTACTGCTACATGCGCATAGCACCTGTATTTGGAAAAAAAAAAAACACGGTGCAAAAAATAAACGAGTGGCCAAAAAAGAGAGAGTGGTCACACGACCATGTGCGCGTATCTCTACATACATATATATATATATATATATATATATATATATATATATATATATATATATATATATATATATATATATATATATATATATATATATACGCTTCTAAAAAACTGTTTATTGGTGACGTTTCGATCGGAGACCGATCTTCATCAAGACAAAATTTACCAGGCGCCGATGCGCTTTTATATCATCGCCGTCCCGAGAGAAAGAGAGAAAAAAGAAAAAAAAGTGAGAAGAAGCGTACATACTGATAAGTGGACACACGACCACGTGCGCGTACTGCTACATGCGCATAGCACCTGTATTTGGAAAAGAGAAAAACAAAATTAAAAAAATAAAATAAATAAAAATAAATAAATAAACGGTGCAAAAATAAACGAGTGGCCAAAAAAGAGAGAGTGGTCACACGACCATGTGCGCGTATTTCTACATACTTAGACATGAACACGTGTTTTCTAAAAAAAAAAGAAAGAAAAAAAAAACAGAAAGCACGAAGTGGACATGTTAAGTACATTCCTGTGGTGCCCCCGGCACATACCAAGATATATGAAGAAGCATGTTTCAAGAAAAAAGTGAACAAACCAAAAATATGTAGATATACATCGATGGTCCAGGTGGGCACGTTAAGCACATTCCAGTGGTACATTGTGAAGGTTCACTACGCAGGCTCATCTCTTCCCGGAGCTTGAACACAACAACACAGTACATTCCTTTCGTCAATTGTCACGTACCACCTATTCTCCCCCTGCCCCTCCTTAGCTGCTGCTGAAGCCTAGTGAGGGGGTCTACGTTCCTACGATCTCCGGTCTGTGGCTCAAGAATAATTCAGAAGAAAATGGAGAGTGTTTTTCACATTTTTGACGTGGGGTTCGAATATGTCATTCACTCGGTTGTCTGAGGAGGGATTGCATTGTAGAGGGGAATTATTCGAAAGTTGCCCACCCTTCTCGGAATGCGCGTGCAGATCTTGCATGCCCGACAACGTGTTCCGAGTGATATGCGAAAAAATACTAATAAAAAAAAGGAAAGAAGTTTGGTTAGGATCATTATTATCCTGAATCTTCCAGAGCGCGGATTGAAGACAGTGTACCCGGAGTGATATTTAGACCAGCCTTTAATGTACCTGGTAACCAACGTTGCTCAAAGCACACATTCCAATTTCAAATACTCCATTCACTCAAACCTTAACTGCGACAGCTCTAATGTAGTATACCTTCTCGAGTGCGGAATATGCAGTATATACAGTC
Organism: Rhipicephalus appendiculatus; assembly: GCA_030522465.1. Taxonomy (NCBI): domain Eukaryota; kingdom Metazoa; phylum Arthropoda; class Arachnida; order Ixodida; family Ixodidae; genus Rhipicephalus; species Rhipicephalus appendiculatus. The sequence continues at coordinate 10,024 of JALIZH010006452.1, read as the reverse complement.
GTGAGCATAAAACAGAAAAAAAGGGAAAGAACCGCGAACACGTTTTAAGCACACTACCTAAACAATGCAAATGTACAAAGTAAAATGGTACACTGTTTACATGGGTAAGTTGTTCCAGTCATTAATGGTGCGAGGAAAAAAAGAATATTTGAATATGTTAGTTCGGGCAAAATAGGGGGTTAGAGCATTTGGGCGATGTTGGCGAGTAGGCCTCGTCAATAGTGGACTTAAATACGCTGCCGGATCAAGTGCGAGTTTGTTAGTAAGTAGCTGTGAAAGAAAGTCAAGCCGTAATTTTGATCGACGCGATTCAAGAGTGGGAATGTCATTCAACTGCATCAGTTCACTTGGGGAGTCGAAAGTTGAAATCTTATTGTAGATAAACCGGATAGCCTGTCTTTGGATTCGTTCAAGTTTCTTTACGTTACATTGTGTGTAGGGGTCCCATGCGATGCAGGCGTACTCCAGCTTCGGCCGAATTAAGTAATAATACGCGAGAAGTCTTACAGATAAAGTTTCTACATTCTTTCAGATAATTCACTGTCAAATTTCAAATACAGGTCCAGCCGCGTTGTCATATCTCTTACAGTGCTCCCTGTGAAGCTGCTTCAACAGAAGTGATAGATGGCATTCCACGCACCAGTGCGCAGAGCCTTCTGAACGTTTTGGACAACAGCTGCACAAAATTATTGCCAATGGTTAGTCACACGTGACAGAGAGGATGAAGATGCATGCACATGACAGATACGTGCAAGGTGAAATAAAAAAAATTACACCATCTCCCGCTAAAGGGAACCATGTGTAGATGTGAAGCAGCGGGCGCTAACGCTTACACTGGCGGCAGCGTTGACGCTGGCGCTCATCGCAGCGTTGCGCAGGAGAGAAAACTGGGGAGGCGCAAAGCAGGCAGTGATGGAGCAGTTTTTCCTACTAGAACATGCCAATCTCTGCTAATGGGCAACGAGAGACAGAAGACTCCGACTGGACACAGAGACCCGCACTCCGCTTTTAGTTAACGCGCACGCTGCGAATTTTTATTGTTCAACAACGCATAGGAGAAATCTCCCACCGGCACCACCTTGGAGGTCAAGATCCATTGCTATATATACGGGATGGCCAGTGAACGGTTGTGCAGCGCGAGCAGTCGGTTTTTTCAACCAAGAAACTCGCTAGCAGACGCTGCCTGCGTCGGCGTCGCGAGGCGAGAGAGGGAGGAGCGTAGGAGAGGAGAGAGAGGGGGTGACACGCATGCGCAGTGGGAGTGTGAACGCCGTGGGCAGGGATGCGTAGAGGAGAGAGGGAGGAGCGTAGGAGAGGAGAGAGAGGGGGGGGACGCGCATGCGCAGGGGAGTTAGACGCCGCGGGCAGGGGATGGAGAGAGGGGGGAGTGTAAGAGGGGGAGAGAGGAAGGGAGGCGCATGCGCAGTGTGGGTGTGGTTGCCGCGGGGAGGGATGCCTAGAGGAGAGAGAGGGGGAGAGGGAGGTTTTTTTATTTTTATTTTTTTTAACTGTTTGCGTATGCGCAGTAAGGGTGGGCACGCGGCAGTTGCTTCCGAGCGAGCACCGAGAAAGCCGATGGTAATGGCTACAAATTTTCGTAAAGTTCCTCGAGCGAGCGGCAGAATACAGCGAGGGAACGCGGGGCCGCCGCCATGAACGGGCCGAGCTGCTTGTTTCCACAGAGTTCCAAAGCACAGCTAAAGTCAGCTAGCTAAGGCCTTCGCCAGCTGCCGGTGGGCTTCAAGCGCGCGACATACAACCGAGCTCGTTGCCGGCAACCCCAATGCGTTTTGGATGAATCGCAGCGCAGCAGCGAGGCTTCTGCCCAATATCGCGAGTCCGCCGCTCATAACCGCGGCGAACGCTCGATGAGCGAGCGTGCGGGCGGCGGACGGCAATGGCGGCCAATTTTCAGGCAGTCACAAAGCACCGGCGAGCTGACACCCAAGCTGACCTTCAAGGTGCATTTCGTTCGCACTATTTAAAACACGATCCAGCCCGTTGCCAACAAGCGCGATGCGTTACTCGCACGCGACAGGTACTCCAGAATAAAGTATGATCACTTACATGTGTAGGAATCCACCCTCTTAGAAAAACTGCCATAGTGGGTACTATGGTGGAAATAATCCTGGGTATGCTGGAAATCATGGTGGTTATAGTCGACAGTGGTGGGTGGCATGGTGTACGTTAGATGGGCAAGGTGGAAAGGATAGTGTGCGATGGTGGAGAGTAGCAGCAAAATAGTGGGTAATGTCCCACCATCGAGTATCCACTAACGCGCGAATGCTGGAAAGCAGTGAGGGAATGGTGGGTGAGAAAAATGATGCTCTACCATGCTATACCATGCTGGATAAGCTGCGCCAAACCAACATGGTGGCAATGGCGTCCGACAGCGTTGGAAGTAAAATTCGTTTAGGCACTGAGGCCGTGACCACTAGTGTCACCGCTGTCGTACTCTCACATTTTAGATGCGAAGCATCTTATGCTCAGGGGCTCTGTCCGTCCCTCCCGCCTCCCGCGTCCCGCGTCCCCCGTCCTGCGTCCGGTCACTTTCATGTAGTAGGGAAGCACCCATTATGTGAACCAGAACACTGTAGTAATATGAAGGCCGTCAACCACTACTACAGGCATCAGAGTCATGGCCGAGAGCACAGAGAGGCTGCTTAGCAATGGCTAGGCAGGTGGTGTCTGTCGCCCAGGTTGACCCCATTCCTTGATCTTGCTTGCATGTGTTTGGAGGGAGCTTAGTCCGTCCCTCCTTCCCGCGTCCCACACCACCACAGCGCATGCGCATCCCTCCCCCCCTCTCTCTCCTACGCTCACCCCCTTTCTCTCCTCTAGGAATCTTCTACGCTACGGAGCGGCCCCCCGCGTCCCCCCCCCCACAGCGCATGCGCGTCCCCTCCCCTATCCTCTCCCACGCTCACCCCCATCCTGTACTCTAGGAATCATCGAATCTACGGAGTGGCGCCCGCGTCCCACATCCCCACAGCGCATGCGCGTCCTCTCCCCCTCTCTCCTCTAGGAATCCTGTACTCTACGGAGCGGCTCCCGCGTCCCCCCCTCTGTCCTTTCCTACGGTCCCCCCGTCCTCTCCTCTAGGAATCCCTCTACGGAGCGGCGCGCACGACAGGTGGTGTGACAGCTGCATACTCGCTGGGGGGCGCCACGGTAGATCCGCGGTATGAAAATGACGGAGCGCGCTCGCCTCATTCTCTCCTGTGCAGCGCCGCGATGAGCGCCCGGACCGCTGCCGTGAAGTGAGAGCGGCGATGTTCCTCCCGCTCAAGCTAATTATCTCCCCGCTGCTTCGCATCCACACATGGTTCCCTTTAGCTGGAGATGTTGAGTTTTTTTTCCTGACATGGCGCCGCGCTGCTACAACGTGGTCATGGCGTGGTAACTGTATTTGTGCTGATGCGGTTGATTTTTGTGCGTGTCGTTGTTGTGTGTTTTATGTTGCAGTCATTGACTTCTTCAATGAATATGAAGAAGACAATGTTGTGTGTTTTATGTTGCGGCGGAACTTCTTTAATGAATATGAAGTGCGGTATGCGCAAACTGAGTGATCAGCAGCCGCGAATTTCCCGAGTACGATTGATTTGCTGATGATAAACATTATTAGTGTTGGAATAAACAGTCTTCGAATGCTTCCACCCATCGTTAATGAACAGTGGCGGAATAGTTTCTCGCAACGTGCTCTGTGGCATGGAGAATCGATGTGTCGACACTTCGTGCACATTGGGAACTCACCACATTGCCTCTAGACTGACAGATGCCCGCAAATGGGGTTGTCAGCCGATGACGACTCGTCACGTCACTTGAAGACTGGCGGACGTCGCAAGTGTATGTCGCTAGCACGTTTTCTTGAGAAAGGTAGGTAGGTGACTGTCAGTGCTAATCTGTGCATGTTATGTATGATTACTGCTGTATGCGTTATAGCCAAGGGATATCGAATGCCGCGGTGCTGAATGCTCTTGCAGTTGTGTTGAACCTGCTACCACACGACGTTTGTAAAGAGTTTAATCGCTACTGTTAAAAGGTGCTGGTATATGTGAGACCGACGCACTACCCGCCATGAAACTGAAAGCAGAGATTAAATTTTCGCTAGAAAGGTGCTCATCTTACAGGTATTTAGCAACCGTTACTGCACTTGGGGGTAACCAAACTAAAATTATTACTGCAACCACCGGGTTGCGCTGTAGCAATGTTGGTGCTGTATCACCGGGTTGGAGACTGGTAATCGGTGAGGCTCGATAGGTTACATTGGCCGATGTTCGCACATCGTTTATTTTGCGTCATTTGGTGAAGCAGTAATGAACACTGTTTATGCTAGCACTTTTGTTCACTCATACGTTTTTATGTCGGAAAGAACGGGAAATTGTTTAGAATCTGCCCCTCAAGGATGACGAAATATTAGAGGTGTGCCTCGGGAAAGGCGGGGGGTGGCAGTAGAGGTGTGCACGGGCTTCGGGTAGGCCCGAAAGCCCGAGCGTGGCCAGGCGCACGGGCCGTCTTCTGATCTCGGGCCGGGCCGGGCTCGGGCTACCTTGTCTTTTGGCAGGCGGGCTGTGCCAGATCCAAAGTCCGAATCAAGCCCCAGGATATCGAGGTCATGTCGGAACTGTTTTCCACTGCGTAGCACCTTTTGCGCACCGCCCCCCCCTCACCCGCTTTCTCAGTTCTCCTTCCTTTATCCACATTAAACGCAAGGCGAGAGGGTGAGGTCACACAATATGGTCTCTGTGATTATCTATACGCGTAATAATCCCCTCTTCTTACATCTGAGATACAAAAACTTTCTGGAAGAACATACGTTCTAAATATCCAAGCTTGTTATGCTACCGAAAAATATATTGGCAATTCCGGCTACCAGTGCGAGCAGCGAAGGGGACCTTCAGTTGCGCCGGTTATGTGACGCCGGAGCGCCGCACTTCACCCAAGCCCGCATGATTGGTCAGCTTATTTCTACACGACAACTTGTAACAGTTGTATATAGTGACTGTCATGTGTTGTTTGCTTATGTTTCTCTCCGATATGTTGAATAATATGCCACATTATCGGAAAACGAAATCTTGTCTCCGCAGCTAACTTTCATATGTAGGGCCGGACCGGGCCGGGCTTTTGTTCTTGTACGTCGGGCCGAGCCGGGCGGGCTCGTAACCCTCTAGCGTTCCGGGCTCGGGCGGGCCTTCAACGCAGTCAGCAGGCCCTGGCCGGGCTCGGGCTCTAAAATGCGGCCCGTGCACAGTTCTAGTCGGCAGTGCAGCGCGAGTGCAAATTGACTGGCTGTATAAACCCGTTGGCCGGCTTCCGGCATCGTCCACTGTGGATTTGATTTGCCGCTGCAATGTATGATAGTTTAGGCTGTGGTTTCGTTATGTTTTTGTTTTTCTTGCTCGCTCGGGCTTGCGGATCGTGTGTTTATTTTGCGAGGGGAAAGTTATTTCACTACAGAACTAACCCGCTTGCGGTTTTAACGAGATTTATTTCAAGAGGTGCCATCAAGCTAACACTGCTGGCGTGTTGGGAAGGCAAGTAATTGTCCCGACACGGAATGCCGACACTATTCCGTTTACGGCCGCTGGCGAAAAAAAATTATAATAACAACCGGTAATAGCTAACTAGCTGTAGTGATTTGTAGTGCGATTGTACTGTATTATGAAAGACATGTTTATACTACGCGAAGGCAACACGTTAAAACATATAATCACAAACATGAAGAGCAGAAAACACACACACAGTGCGCTTCGTGTGTGTGTTCATTTCTGTGTTCTAACGTGTTTTATTCGCCCAGATTTAACGTGTATCTAGGAACCAACTAGCCCAACAACATGCCATGCCTACAACAAGGACTCACCGTATGTATTTAATTGTGCCAAATGAGCAGTGTATGTAAGACGTATCAGTTTGTTGATTAGCTAACAAAACATTTCTATTTTTTTGATGATTCTTTTTAAATGTTTTTCAGGTTGCTTGGAGAAATGAATTTCTTTGTAGTCACTTCAATTAGGGCCACTGAGGGACTACCGTGATGCTCTTGGGATGGTTTGCTACTAGGGTTTTCTGCAGAAGCTGCTTGTATAGGCAAAGGAGTAAGCACAACACCAAGAAATGTAGAAAAGTGAATAATGTTATTCACTGAGCCCTGCCTGTTTGTTGCTTGGTGAAAACAGGGTATTAGGTGCGTGTTTCGCCTGATAACACATTTCGAACACAAGTCAACAATTTGTTTTCTGTGCTTAAATTGTGTGCCTTGTGTAGGAAGATACGCTTTCGTCGTAACAGAAAGAGCATTGAAAGAAAAGTAGTTCATTGAATGATATGCCCGCCATCTTCTTACCTGCCACGTACCTTGTACACAGTAGACTATCGACCCTTCTAGGGTACCGTCGACCTAAACTACTGTGCACTATCCACCCACTATCCACTATCCACCCACCACCCACTTTCCATTCACCATGCACCCACTACGTTATTCCACTATAATGGTGAATGGTGCTTTCCACTATGCCCACCATTTGCGTTTTTCCAATAATAGGGCAGCGCCGATTTCTGCGAGAGTCACATTGAAATCATAAATCCGATAGGCCTTCTTTCTTCTCGGCCGCCATTCCCAGCCGGTGGCGATGCAGTGCCGTGACTACGCCAGAGATATACAGCGCGGCGTCGCGACGTGTCGATACCAGCTCCCCGACTTCATAGGTGCGGCGAAACGTAAAAGCAGCACCACACGCTCATCCACGCGTACGCGTATATCTAAGGTACCGCGGCGTAGTTCCTAGATCGTCGAACTGTTCGAGGTGCGACACAACCGACACTACCGCCAACGCGGCACCACTAAGACAAGTGGGAAGGCTGACCTAAGAGCGAGGAGGACACTTAGTTCCCTTGACAACGGCCTGCATCTCCCGCGCGGTTCATCTTTTCGGAGACTTACGAGTTGGCGCACGGCACGCATCCCTCTGTGGTTACTCCTGCAATGGTCTATCCGTTCATTGAGCGCGCTTGTTGGGCTGCGTTACTCCTCTTTCGGGTAATTTTGCCTTCGAGTGTACTTCGTACATTCACAGCGAGGGCTTCGTCCCTGTAGGATTGACGCCATAGGTGGCATTCGAGCGTTTATTGGTCAGGCAATGTGCAAAGATCACGTGCCTGTGATGCCCTCCGGCAAAAATAGAGAGCCCCACACTCACCGCCTGCGCTGGTGTGTGACACTGGCTAACACTCCCAGACAATATTAAGCGTCATAGGCTGGCAAAAGAATCGGAGCTTACTCGGACACAGAATCACCAGAATTTTTTTCAACCGGACTCACTCGGACCCAGACTCACTAAACTTTTTCTCAACCGGATTTACTCAGACTCACCAACATATGACTTCAGCCGTACTCACTCAGGCTCAGATCAAGCCGTGAATCTGAGCTTTAGTGAAGTTAACTCTGCGTACGTTAGCGTAACATTAGCTTTTTCGATCATGGTACCAATGCTCAGTAACGCCACTATCCCACATAATTGGTGCTCCACGATCCACCTTTCCATCTTGTACCTTCAAGTACGAGTTATGAGTGCTTCCGATCCAGTAAAGACATTTTTATGAAATACGCGACGTGTACGAGATATCTTTATTAAGCGTTCCCACGAAAGAGTTTGCGGGGGAGGTCATGGCACCACCCCCCCCGATACTTCATGCGGGCACGTGAAGTATCGGGGACGTGAACGCTAGCATGTCGAGATATGTGCGAATAGACTTGAGTATAATGATAAGTCGATATAATGCCGATAGTAATGCTGAAGATGAATAGATAGCAGCATAGGTAGGCAATAAAAGGGGAAGCTTACCCAGACTCGCGAACTATATTTTGCGCTTAGGGCTCCCCGCACTCAGACTCACCAATATTTTCTTCACCCGTCCTCATTCGCACTCAAGCTCACCAAATATTATTACTCATGCGGACTCACTCAGACACACAGCCCGATCTGAGTCTCAGCAAGTCTTCAGTGAGTCGACTCATCTGTGCGTTTGCCGACCTTTGTAATTTGCACATAAACACCCTAAAAGAAAGCGGACGAACACGCACCCTCAGTTGTAGCTTAAATCGTAGAGCATCGGAAGCGTAATTAGAAGATTGCGGGTTCGTTCCCACTGACGAGAGAGGTGATATTTCGTCCACTTTAATTTCTTTGAATTTAAGTGAGAACCATTGGAATAGAGCTAAGAAACAACAAATAATGTCCCACGTGCTTTCCTTGGGTAAATTGTCTGTCAGTTTCATCATTTCCAACTCTGGCGGTTCTCAGAATCTTTTTTTTTTTATTTTCCATCCCATATGACGGTATCATGTTACAATTTTTGCTTACGGGAAGGTTATTTAAGGAGTGCTTAAACACAACACCATAAAGTTGTCTCATGCGGAAGGATGCTCTACACCATGATGAATTTTAAAGGGGGCCCCTGCAACACTTTTCCAAGTAGCCATCTAAAGGATTCCCTAAAGGAGGTTATTGCCTCACGAGTTCACCGCTGCAAATATTTTTAGAATCTGTTCAGTACGAGCACAGTTACAGATCTGTCGCACGCTGCAATTGCATTCTCCTCTATCTCGTCCCGACAATAGAGCTGGAAGCTAAGCAGGAGGGATACCACAAGGACAGAAAATATGTCACGCACGCCTCGTGACCTTGAGCACTTTTTCTCTTCTTCTTTTTTTTCTTCTTCGAATGCACGGCTTTTCAGTGCGATCGCACGCACACGCGTAGACAAGTCGCAGCCACCCGCGGCGGCCCCAGTAACGACCGAGCGCGTCATGCTCAAATCAACCAATGGCTGATACTTGGCCTGTAACGCAGTGATTTTTGAGCCTGTAGCGTCATTTGACGAGAGAAGGGAAAGCAATTTTTTAGCTGACTATATGAGAATTTATTGTAAATTCCAGGCCGCGTGCTGCACTATTATATTAGTCTCGCGTGTTCTTGGGAGCCTCGACTACCGATCCGCAGCGTTTTCTCACCATGCTGAAAAATGTTGCAGGGGGCCCCTTTAAGCATTAGTGTGTGCCTAAGACAGCATATATACTAACTGGGTGAGCTGCTAACTTGGCTGAAGCAATTTTGGCAAACAACACACAAGTGAGGGTGAGCCCAAGAGCTTGTCAATAGCGCTTTTTTTTTCAAGGCTGTCGGGCAGATGATCAGTGCGAGCGGTAAATGTGCCTTTATTCGCGATTCTCGAGCAAAACTGTAGAAAAATGAGGGGTTAAGAACGTCTGTGACTTGTATTAACCCGATAGCGATAAGCAGCTTGTTTCGCAAAATTCCAGCGTCGGCGTCGGCATTGGCATCGTTGGTTGTGAGCAATAAATCGTCATCTTGTCCGTCACGGAAAAATCGAGAAAGATGCAAAGAAATACAATAATAAAAAACTGCGGGTCCGAGTGATGATCGAATCCGGGCCGTATGCGTGGCAAGATGATGATAGCCATAGCGCCAGAATATTTGTTGTTGAAACTGCGTTGGAAAAACCACGATATGTATGTCATGTAGTTAGGAGTCTCCTTAACGCATGTAGGATTGCGCGCGCGGCACAAACGTAGAATCGTTCCAGGCGTCAAAAAGTGTGAATTGCAACGAGTGGGTGTTTTAGATGTTCATCCATTACGAAGCACTTATATGTATTTAATAATCATTAGCTGCATATGATCAACGCAGTGGGCAGCTGGTAGATTCGCGTGTTGCCTTTACAGACGTGTCGTGGGCCCTTTGCTGATTCGCAAAAGGAATAATTATGTCGTAGTTGGTACTCAACAACTGTGCTTGCAGTAGGCATTCAATGATACTTTGAAACGACCAATGTTATGCACACATACGCTCGTTTACTTACGGCACGGTTGAGGCACGCACCGAAAACTTAAGCAGCCTCGCAGTTCAGAAGGCGATGCGCCCAAGGCGTGATTACGCTATCGCCATCTACACTTAAAAGCGAAACTCAAGCGTCCTCCAATTATTGTATTCATAAAACCGAGAAA
>JALIZH010006448.1:87500-140228 GCA_030522465.1 Rhipicephalus appendiculatus | reverse complement strand
TATATAACATCCGCTAAACCGAGCTTCAGACACACTCAACGATATGCTGTTCCGAGAATTAAATCTAAAATTTATCTTCGCACTTTCATTTTTTCTCCCTTTACTGCGGCATTTATATCACGCGCGCTTAATGGCTTAGTCTAAGCGGCTATGTAAGAAGTGCTCCGTCTTTCTCAAAAAAAAAAAAAAAGAGAGAGGTCATGCTCGTGCTACATTACCAGATGGTTTTATCATTGAGCAACCAACATCTGGTGATCAGTGTTATGATTCGTTCCGTTAATCACTTTTATTAATTGTCTGATGATTACTGCATAAACAGAGCCGCAGCAGGAAGAAGGTCGGGATACGGTGCGAAAGGTAAACTAATAAGCGGTGTATTTTGCTTTTTTTATGTACATGAAAGAACTGTGTTTTAACACTTCACTACACAGTTGTGTTTTACACTATTTAAAAGCGTTTTACCTCACGACCTTGCGTTTTTATTGTGCTCAGGCACTCTGACGTGCAAATACTATTCGTTGGATGATGTAAAATGTTCATTATTGAGTTGTAAATTATCCCATAGGAAATAACTTGACGTACCATGTCCAGTAGTCCGGTGAGGTCATTGCTACAGTCGAGTCCATCTGGCGCAGGTATGGTTTTCATGTTTCTCGGAGGCGTGCAGCAAAAGACCTGACACGCTGTTTTCTGAAGTAAAACAAGATTTTCAGGTCGGAGATCACCATGCGCACATTAAAAATAATATATAAAAAACCGTAGTTACGCCGCCACGCCCAAGTTAAGAATGCGATAGCAAGAAATTGGAATGGCATGTTGTCATGCGCATCAGAAGGTCTTCGAGCAAAAAAAAAAATGGCTCGCTCTATCATAATCAAGAGTATATGTAGGCATGAACGTCCGCCGGCACAGCAGATTTGTTGTACGTAATGCTAGCCACAATCCTGGGCATGCCTTTCAAGGGCACACCCCACGTAAGAGCACCGCACTGCATTTTTTACTCCTTCGTATAGACACAATTGTTTGCTGTCACACTGTGAGATAAGTCTTTTGCTTTGCCTAGCGTATGCGACACAGACGGCCACGACGCGACAGCGGGCTAGCAATGCACCGCACGCACCGTGGTGCCATTTTTCAAAGAGTGCGGCAACTTGCTCCGCGACACCTGTTTACCTGCCGACCGTTGGCGTTTACAAGATCACACTCTAGGCGCTTTCACATAAATGTATGGTACCGTATGTGCCTTTGGAACGTCGCTATTGTGACAGGTGACTGTAAGGGTTCAGCGTAGAAGTAAGAGCTTCATTAGTAGCGTGAAGAACAATAAGAACTGTGAAGCATATGTTCCAACTTGTTTGGATCGCTGCCACGGTATAACGCGGTCTTGCAAGACGGGGTGACTGCTGACGACCACTATTTTTAAACTTTTGGGTTGATTTCCCGGATATCTCGCGGGAGAGGCCATACGATCTCGTCTGAATGCCAGTATGTCTCATTAGAAGGGCCGGGTTAGGAGCGTGGGCATTTCGCTCAAGGTCATTTGAAGGCTGCCGACAACGGGAGCTAAGAGAATTTGCATTTCCTTTTATAATCGACACTGTGGCCAATCCCACTCGTGTGTATGAGACAATTGCCTATTTAGGCGGCAAAACAGACAGAACACAAAAGCATTTCATGCTTTGTGAAACGCAGGCAGAGAGATGATGATTAAAGCTTCAAAGACGGTGTACCTGTGAGTACGCATAAACATGTACACAAGAAGAAGACGGTACACACGGACGAACGCTGGACTTTCAACTGCTTTATTTCAAATCACATTGCCGCACAAGACCTCTCACACATGCGCATTCCGTTACTTCCCACGACACGTGACACTTAAAACTTATTTTCCTGCTAGGTAGGCACGCTCTTTTGTTGTAAGAGACAAGGACGTATCGCTGACACAGTAATCTTTATGATTTACAATTTGAAATGCTTCTAAAATCTCCCGCTCATATCTAGCCTTTCCCCTACCTAAAATGGTCGTGCGATCGAACATCGGCTTACAAGATTTGCATTTCATGCAACTGCGGCAATGAACAGCCAAATTGCTTCCCAGGTCTCCGCTCAAAGATGTATTGTGCTCTTGCAACCGCTTATTTACACACCTTCCCGTCTGCCCAATATAAACTTTGCCACACGCCAGTGGAACGCAGTAAACAACACCAGTCTTGCACTCAACAAAGGGTATCATGTGCCTAACTTGACAGGCCTCTTTTCTTTTCCCTTCTTTACCTATCGTCACACACAAGCCTGCCAATTTGCACAGTGCGGCAAAACCATGCTGACGCCTTGCTTTTCCACCTTCTTCTCGTGTACGTGTTTATGTGTACTCGCTGGTACCCCGTTTTTGAAGTTCATGATGCACCAACTGGCCCAACTGCTAGCGCTTATAGATGATTTGAGGTCGTATTTTTGGGCAATAAAACCGTGCATTTTAGGTGCCAAAAATAGGCCGGCAAAACAACGTTTCAGGCGCCATAAATAGGCAACAAAACAAGATTTAAGTCTCCTACGTCGTAAATCTAGGCACAATGCATTTTTGCATAAATGCAAATAATTTCAGATCCAAGACGTGCGCGACCTGTATCTACGACAGTAAAGCAAAAAAAAATTGCTCATGATGGCACAAAGGCGCCACCAGTTGAACAAAGCAGTGCAATTTTCCTTTTTCCCGCACGGTTCGTAGAATACAGTCTCTCCTTTTATTCTGTAGCATGGTGAGTCAAGTGTCCACTGTGGAATCAACTCGCTCCTGGGTCGCTTTTTCTTAAGCATTGCTGAGAAGGGCACTCAGCAAGCCACTTTACAACCTTGAAGAGTGTCTACCTTGTCTATAACTAACACCCTTACACTTTAGGAAAAAAGCGTCTTCCCGGATCAAAACATCCATGTTATAGGCCGTTGCGCAACGCCTTAACACTGTTATCATTAAAAAATTGAAAAATATGGTATATGAATTAGGGAACATTCAATTACAAATGACATCTGCATAGTAGGTGCGCGTACGCATGCAACCGTACACAACATAACATATTGGAATATACTCCATTATACTGCCATAAACGGAGCACTCGCGCTATTTTCTTTCCTTTCTTTATTGCCTATGTACATACTTACAGCATTGACAAACAAATATATATCAAACAAAGGGAAAAAAGTTAAACAAGTATCAGAGCTTAGAGTCTTTTTAAGACTCCTTCATCTGTAGAAGGCTTCCTACTTGAAGAAGCCATTCAGGTACATCTTGTCGGACCTTTAGTGTTTCCACAAATGAACATATAGATTCAAAAAAGTATTGTCGAACCGGGCGCGCATTAACATCAGCATGGCGCACCACCATTCTAGATTTCTGTATATTGAGCAGGCTGTGCAGGCCCAGTAACACAAGTAGGTTGAATGGTACGCCTTCCTCATTTGCAACTGGGAGAACTCTAATGCTGTGTGCACCAAGGGTCAAATCCTTTTTTAAAGTCTGTTGAAGAACGTCCCAAAAAAAGACTGCACCTCAGCAGTGTAGAAAAACATGTCCGATTGTCTCCGGATTATTGCAGAGGAAACAATGGTCTCTCCAAGGAAGGAATAAGTCTTTCTCTTGCGTCCCTGCTTTGGCAGGCGATTTTCCAGCGTGTATTTAAAAACAAAACGAAAAAAAAATGATTTCACACCCGGTGTTACCTCCATATTTTTTACACGGCTTAAGACAATCTGACCTGGGCCTACACGGTACAATGCTGTATAGAGATCAACAGGAAGAATCGTATCTGTTAGATCTTTGCACAACTATTTAGGAGAAGCAGTGCAGACATATTACAACGAAAGACGTCTTTTTAAGGGAAGACACGAATTAACTACTTGCGCTACCCATAGAAAGCTTCACGCTGATCATCTGGTATACGTAGCCATAGTATATTGAGCCGCTGTTTAGTGCTAGTGGGGATATTCCTGTTCAGAATAACTGAACATTAAATATTCACAGAGTGGGTGTAAATTCATGGTGCCCTTGTAGATAGCCCTAAAAGGGACAGAACATTTCATATAAATTCGTCTAATATCCAACAACTGTTTAAGGCCCAGTTATCATATGCCATGCTGCCGTATGGGCCACAGGCGTTTCGATAACCCATAACACCCTCAGCTCTTAAAGGGTGTTTCAACTAACAAATTACCCCTTACGCAAAAAAAAAAAGCTATTTAGGGAAGGAATACATCCTTACATCCTCGTTTTGGCATATTTTTTTAGGCAAAGGGGTATTTTGCTTGCCTGAAGTCGCTTTAAGAGTGAGTTCAAAGTGGTTTGCAGCTCAGCACAGGAGCAGATATCCAGACCGCCGAAGGACCAGAAGGAAGGGATGCCTGGTATTGGCCGGGTGTCGAATTTTTCCTCGTCGGTGAATACCTTGATACATAAATTACGAACGAAACAAAATGCGTGTGCACAGCACATTTTTTAACGCGATAGCGTTAAAGAGCTCGTTTCGCAGAAATTCCGGCGTCGGCGTCGGCGTCGTTGGTTGTGAGCGAAAAATCATCATCTTGTCCGTGACCGAAAAATCGAGAAAGATGCAAATAAAATAAATAATAAAAATTTCCGGGTCCGAGTGAGGATCGAACCCTGGTCGTCTGCGTGGCAAGCAGGTGTTCTACCACACAGCCATGCCTCTGCTCGGAAATACTGTGAAAATAACTTCCTCTGCTTGGAAATACAGTGAAAACTTCCATGCTTCGCAAACGCAAGCGTCCTTTATATAGGCGTCGCAATATAACATGTAATATCCCAGGAATATTGCGTAGTACAAGCGTAGATTGCCATTGGGCGTCAGAATATGTGACTATCATAAGGATTTCGTAGTTTAAAGCCGGCCACCCATTACAAACGGCACACACCTTACTGCGCGTATTCCCTTAACACCAGGTAGTGGGTGCTTAGCAAGTATGCACTAAGTGGTTGAAGTAGGCACTCGGGACAGGATATCGCTATCGCGTTCAACTCTTAAAGGCGAAGATTAAGGGTCCCCCCAATTTTTTCTTTTGCTCTTCACTATCTTTTTTCCTGACGGCTCTCCGCGGTTCCGGCATCCGCCAATCGCTCGCGTATGGTGGCCGGTGCGCCCCATTTCACCGCTGCTTGTGGTTGTTTTCCGCGAGTTTGTTGAAATAAAGGACCAGGTTTTCCCCGATAGGTTTCCGAACATTGATGTTGCCCAGTAACATGAATAACGGTCTGAAACTGCACTCAAAAGCGAAATTTGAGTTTGAATAGTGGTAATGTAGGCGCCTATTGTGCATATGGGCATTTAGAGGTACTTATGGGCATTTAGTCACAAAAGCCGAAAATAGGCATTTAAAGGAACTAAGAAAGCACTATAAAAGCCCTTCTTAACTTCTAATTTATGCTCATATGTCAGAATCGGGCGATAGGAACGCAAGGAACAAAATAGGCATTTGCCTGAAATTCGGTCTCTAATGATGATATATGTTGTTCAATGGCACTAGGATCAGTAACGACCAAATAGCGCAACGACATGGTAACCAAAATGGTTATCATGGTAATGGATGTGGACAATGATTATGTTAGGTGGCTGTAAGCGGGCCTAAAATTTTGCGCACTAAAGGTGCGTAAAACATACATGCAAAAATATCATGAGGATGATGTGAAATGTGTGTAGTGAGAACGAACAAGTGATCGTGGTAATAAAACTACAGAGACATGGCATTAGCACGAATGCCTCGTCAACGCCCTGAAGTCCAAGGGCCACGAGGCAGGTGCTTTTATGTTGTAGCCACCGCAACAGCAACCTCTGCTTTAGAGGTCGTGCTACGGATTGACGCAGGCGGAGAGATGGTGACAGGTCTAGCAAAAGATCCATAGAGAGGGGGGCGCGCTCTCCCAAACCGACTTCTTCGTTTATGTATGCTGAATGCCGCCTCGCGCTCGACGCAGTTCATCACCTCCACCCCCCCCCCCCCCCCCGAAAGAAAAAAAGCATCACCCCGATGTTCGTGCAACCGGGCATATATAGCCAGGAAGCGAGCGAACATGTAATCACACTGAAGAAAACTAAAAAAAGTAAACAAATAATGCAATAAATATCGAGGTGCACTGACTATCACGCGTGAAATAAGGCTTGAATCGTACAATGCTAACAATCTCTGGACGGTGTTTTTGACGCTGGGGCGACCTGGCGCCATATGGGACAACCCCACATAGTTCACATCACTCACGCGGCACATCAGTTTGTACGGTCCAAAGTATCGACTCAGCAGCTTTTCGGACAACCCTTGGCGGCAAACCGGAGTCATCCACACCTGATCTTCCCGGATGGTATTCGACTTGTCGATGATGAAGATTGTAGCGGCATGCATCCGCATTTTGCTGATGCGTGATGAGTAGGCGTGCCGACTGGCGAGCTTCTTCGGCGTACTGTGTAAATTGATGAGCGTCAAGTGTAAGCGAGGCGTCGTAATCGTGTGTCAGCATAGCATACAACATGGTCTGAACCCCACGCCAGTAGACGAGAACGAACGGCGCGATTCAAGTGGTCCTGGTAAATCCTGGCGTGCAGCCACAATTGCTTCAATGTGAAGCCAGGGACAAGATAGGCCTGTTTTTTTAAGGATACAAAACGCAATTGTAAATAACCTTGCGCGAATAAATCTAGCTGTTTGTTCGACATAGAGTTATTGCACAAATAACAGAAGCGTTATTAGGTCTTTTCAACAGCGTGAAACGCAGTTTTACAAAATTTTCCCATGTGGAGAAATAATGTGACATTGTTGCTCCTCTTGAATATCGAAAATGCAATATTTGTGTGAGCAATAGCTTGGACGGGTTGGGCTGGCTTCACCCACCATACGTTGTACGGCTGCCTGCTCATCACGACACTCGATATTCTCGCGACGGAATACATGAAAACCCGTAAGCCACCGTGAGAGGTGCCACCGCCGGCTACTACGCGCAAGTCACAGGTGCAATGGCGGACACGCAGTAGCAGCCCTGGTTGCCTCTCGCGTCTCTCGCACAATATGCCACTATTGATAAGTAAAAAAAAAGGGTGGGGACGTGGGCTCTCGGTAATTAACTATATACTTGCCTTTGGCGTGTTATTCTATGTGCCCCTTTCCCGCGTTGTCGCTATATCAATAATGCTACCAAAAACACGCACTGCCGCCAATAGTAGATAGCTCTACTTACTTCGGTTCCGAGGTGCTCAATAGTTTCCATGCCGTCGTCCTGCAGACAACAACAAAAAAGAAAAAAAGGAAACATTAAACGACAACGTGCAAGTACACTCTACATTCATGAATACGTTGTAAACAACCTCGCCGCCATTCAACAGATACAATTAAGACATGTACGTACTCCAGAACTTAAACAAATGAAAGTTTAAAGCAGCATCGCTTTAAACTTTCATTTGGTAAATTAAAGATGCTAGGCGACATTAGAGTTGTAAAACGTTTTACGTACGCGGATGATTTTTTACTTGTGCTGAAAGAATTTGCCAATACTGATCTTGCCGGTCTTATCATTGGTGTGATCAGCACTTTTAAGTTCTATGGCAGTGGATAACGCTTTACAGTTGAGCAACCAGAGAACAGTGTCATTCAGTTCTTAGATGTACGCTTGTATTTTCATGAAGCTCTTGCCTGCTGGGTGTACAGTCCGCGTCCCGCTGAAGGGGTTCTAGCGTATGATAGTGTTCATTCTAAAACTAAAGCTAACTGCGCACCACATCCGCTCCAGGACTAGATGGAATTACAAACCAAACACTCCGAAATTTAGACTCCCAATCATTGGCCGCTCTTACCAATTACATGAATCAACAATGGGAGCAGTGCACGCTGCCCCAGGAATGGAAATCAGCTAAGGTGACTTTCATCCCCAAAAATAATAAGCCGTTAGACCTTAAGAATATGAGACCGATTTCTCTTACCTCATGTAGGTAAACTGATGGAGCATGTAATCCTAAATCGCCTTAACCGCTACATGGAGAAAAAAAACTCTTTCCCTCCACCATGTATGGCTTCCGAGCGGGACCCTCAACTCAGGATGTCATGTTACAGCTTAAGGAGGATGTGCTCAATCCAACTTTCCCACACATCACCAGAGCCATCCTCGCATAGGACCTTACCAAGGCATTTGATAACGTTTCCCAGTTCTCCATTCTGCAGTCTCTTAGCGACCTAAACGTAGGCTTTCAAACGCACAAGTATGTCACTGCCTTTCTCAGCAACAGGTCAGTCCGCCTACAATTAGGCATATTCAAAACCGATCCCTTCGCGCTAGGAAGCAAGGGAACGCCGTAGGGAGCGGTTTTGTCCCCGTTTCTTTTTAACGTTACTCTCATTCCGCTAGCTCGGAAACTTGCCAAACTTCCTTCCGTCAATCACTCCTTGTACGCGGATGACGTCACGATCTGGGTCAATGCCGGCAACCATGGCGAAATCGAATCGAAGCTACAGTTGGCCGCTGACACTGTTGTTAAGCACGCCAATAGTATTGCGCTCACCTGCTCGGCGGCTAAATCAGAACTCCTAATTATTGGCTTTAAAAAGCGGTATACCTTTAACATTCAAGTCCTACTAGATGACACCCCCCATTCGCAGGGTTAATAAAATGAAAAATTTAGGTCTTAATATTTCCGACAATACCTCCAACGCTGAGACCATTCCGTTAATTCGCTCTTCGGTTCATAATGCAGCTTCCTTAATTAAACGCATTTGCAATCGGCATCGCGGCATGAGGGAAGCAGACACATGTCGCCTCATTCAGGCCTTTTGCCTATGCAGAATCACCTATTCCATCCTCTACCTCTATCTTACACCCACGGAGACCGAGAAACTCAACAGACTCATCCGCACTGCCTATAAAACTGCTCTCCATCTCCCTAAATCAACAGCCACGGATAAATTACTTCAACTAGGAGTGCACAACACTCTGGGAGAGCTCGTAGAGGCACATCTCTTCAGTCAATATCAAAGGCTATCGCTTACAGAAACTGGTCAGGTACTCCTGCGCCGACTTCGAATCACCGTTCCTGGTCATACCACGGCCACGCACACACTTCCAGTCGCTGTTAGCAACAACCTATGCATCCCGCCACTCCCCAAAAACACTCACCCAGAACATAATCGAGCGAGACGGGAAGCTAGAGCTAAGGCTCTTCACAAGCGCTTCCCTCCTAATTCTCCAGCAGTATACGTAGACGCGGATGAATATGCAGATCGTCCAGCTTTCACAATAGCCGTTGTAGACGGATTTCAAAACCTTATTGCTAGTGCGTCCATTCCGAAATTCGACAGAATTCCTAGAAGCAGAGGAGGCGGCAATTGCCTTAGCAATTGTTCACTCCTCCGTTGAGTATATTTTCTGTGATTCTAAAATTGCAATTCGTAATTACGCCACTCTCAAAATCCACTCACCGGCTGCTAGAATCCTTGAGTTATCTCCTCCGCCTGATCGTCTCATCACTCTCCTCTGGGTCCTTGCGCACAGTGGACACCCAGGCAACACGGGCGCTCACACCCAAGCCCGATCATTCGTCAACCGGGCTCACAGCGACCTGCCTTCGCTTCGCGGTGCCAGGGATCGACTCCTCAGCTACCACGATATAACTCTGTTTTATCGAAATTCCCGCCTAACGTATCCCCCACCGCATAAATCTCTCTACAGAAGTGACCAGGTTTTGTGGCGCAGACTTCAAACGGCCACAGTCACGACTCCTTTCCTTCTCTCGCTTATTACAGATGGCGAAACCTCTCCTCACTGCAACCTGTGTGGTAGCACCAGAGCCGACTTCAATCACGTCTTTGTGAATTGCCCCAACAAACCCAAGCCCCCGTGGCAAGGGTCAGAACACCAGGCGCGATGGGAGGCTGCTCTGCGCAGCTCGCAACCGGAGTTACAGTTCCGGATAGTGGGCTGGGCCAGAGGGGTCCGGCCATATAGAGCGGCCCGAGGGCCCATCGTCTTCCTGCTTCCACTCCCCCCCCCCTCACATGATTCTTTCATGGATCAAATAAAGTTTAAAACTACCGACCTATTAAAAGAGGGATCGACATCACCTGTCTTGGCGCATTGTTAAAGAAGGCTTGTTCGAACTTTGTGCAATCAGGTTTTTCCTCCCAAATTACGCGCCTCTTGTGTTCAGGATTAGAGGTGTGCACGGCGTCTGGGTAGCACGAAAGCCCGAGCCCGGCCCGGCCCTTCGGGCCGGGCTCAGGGTAGGCAAAGTCTTCTCATCTCGGGCCCGGGCCGGGATGAGAAGTGAAATGTGAAATGAAACTCTTGATTTGGCCGAACTTGTGGCCGGGAAATGGGAACTCAAACTACAGCAAGCAATGCGCGCTGTACAGTGATATCGGCGAACACAGCGTCGGCCGTCGAAAAACTGATCATCCCCAGGCAGCACAGCACATTGGCCCAATATGGTTTATACGCTGGCGAAGGACAGACCAATGAAGGGCCAGTCATGTCACTACAAAACCAATGTTGGCAGAGCCAGCCTATAAGGAATGCCAAGAATGGTCCATCGTAGCCAACCAAAATACAATATTGGTACCACCTGCGTACAAGGACGGCAACAAAGGGTCGTCGTAGCCAGCCAAAATACAATATTGGGTGTGCCACCATACAAGGACGGCAAGAAAGGGCCATGGTAGCCAGCCAACATACAATATTGGCACCGCCTTCGTATACGGACGGAAACAAAGACCCATCATTTCCCGCCTACATAACATATTGGCGCAGGCGCCCTGTAAGGACGGCAACAATGGCATACCGTAGTCAGGCAATGTACAATATTGGCAGTGCCATTTCATAAAGATGGCAGAAACAGTCTATCGTCATCAGTCAACAAACAAAGCTGGCACATCCATTACTGTGTTGGAATTCCATTACTGACTTGGCATTACGGAGTTGTATTAGTGAGTTGGCATTCGGTATGGCACAAAATACAGCCTAAATAGTTGAACATACTTTGTTTAACAGATGTTCAGCAATGTAAAATAAAATGTGCACCAAGCGCTCAACTGAGTTTTCGAGCTGCTGGAAAGATTTTTAAGAGAAAGGAAACGCAAAAGAAAATAAAATTGAACTTTGCAATGCTTCTTAAAAGATAACGTTAATGGTGCGATACAGCTAGCATACACAGCGCAACTGTAAAAAACAACAAAAACCTTAAAACATTGCCTTTATATTGATTGACGCTGTATATAAATAATAAAAATAAATAATAATAATAATAATAATAATAATAATAATAATAATAATAATAATAATAATAAACATAATAATAATAGCAACTTGGGTTTTACGTCCCAAAACCATGGTATGATTATGAGAGACGCCACTGTATATAAATAGCGTTGATGAGTCAATAGAGCAGCACAGAATTCTACTTTGCTTCGCAATGTGATTTTGCACTGGGTCGGCTTTTGTACGCGCACCCGGAAATTATTCTGACGGCTTTATTAGCGGTGAACAATCGAAAGATTTCAGGTGACTTCAGCCACACCAGGTATTTTTGTTTTTGATACACCACTGGTTAGCTTTTCTGTGTGCGCGCTACAGCGATGCGCTGTCAAAGACTGGTATCGCTCGCGGAATCTCCAAATGAGGGATCGGTTACCTTTGCACTCTCAGCGCTTCACACAACAAGACGTGTTCACTTCAAACAAATGTTCTCGGTGTTCGGAAGGCCGGGGAAGCAGCGCGATGCCATGTTTTGCTCACAAATTTTACGTTCTCTCCTTCCGGCAGTGGGGTGGCATGGTGGCGGCTGGTAATGAAACACTTGTCACTTGACGGCTGCTCCGCCCACGACGGTTCGACAGCGGTTTCGTGCTTTCACTGCCTTTGAAAACAAGCAGCGGGGCGGTGGGGGGGGGGGGGGGGGGCAGGGTGTATGGCAGGAGACGACGGGACCTCGGAAGATGCGTACACGTTTCGGCCCCTTCTGTCCGGCGGCTATCTTTGTTAGTCGGTGGCGGTTACTTCTCCTCGCTTGGGCTCCCGGTATCGACGGGCGCGCGCCCTTGAGCATTCAGTCGGGAGTCATTGGTAGAAAACGGACTCAGATGCCGAGACAGGATGACGTTCTACGGCAATGCTACAGTGAAAAAGCAGCTGCCGTCTACATCTTTGAACTTGATTGTTTTGACTTTTGACAAGCCATCCGCAGATGAGCGCCGATGTGCTTTGAAAACTCGCAAACTTTCCGCTGGATATTTGGGTTCAGATCGCGTTCAGTATGTTCTTTCTTTCCTTTATTGCATGTTACTTTCCGTGTTTTTCGTATGGGAAATATCTGCTCTGTATTTTCTCTAGAGTTTTTTACTTTATGAATACACATGTGGTGGGATTTGTTGTGCGCGTTGAAGTTGTTTAGTTAAGTCCTCACCCGTAGCAAAATTGTCAGCACTTGCGTGTGTTATTTGGTTTCTTTATTGCGTTGTTGTGCGCTAGCTAATCATCCGTTTTTCGTTCGCCCTGCACCGCTCGTTTCACGCAAAGAATTCCTGGATTTGTAACATTCATATTTTCTATAGTTGGTATGTTATTGCTTCTTTCAAGCTCTAGGCGCATGCACCGTTTAATAAATAAATAGGCCATGTACTTACTGGTACTTCAAGGCGGATATGAATGACAGTTGTGTCGAGTGCCTGTTCAAGCTAGACGTTGATGTATTTCATTTTATACCACACTTCGCTTTTCACTTAATTCCTTTTCAGGCTTCGGTGTACTTACAGGTCAAATGAGCCCTAACAGAGAGGAATTTTGGCTGTGTGTGTTTGTGAATGGTGCCTTTTTGCGATTAGTAATATAAGATCGCTATTAAAAATAATTAGTTCTATGCAGTTGTTATCTATAAGCAAGCGATCCGTAGAACAAAGCACGAAATGCGAAATTCTTTTCAAAACTTGCAGTATCTTTACCAAATGTACACTGTATACATTCAGAATTAACTTCTGTTTATTCTCAGTATTTCGAGGTGATTATTCCTGCTGCCTACTTAAACGTAAAAGCGTTGGCAACACGCATTCATTTTCACGCATACAAATCTACCTCATGTTAAGCTACACATTCAGTGGAAAACTTGAAAAAGATATTGACGTAGCCAACGAAAAGGCTGGCAAGAACCGGCGTTAAACGCTGGAAAACAAAGAATGATGACGCAGCCAACGAGAAAGGCTGGCAAGAAACATTGGAGCTGCCAATATTTATACAATGTTGGCGATACGTATGACGGCCAATGTTGGCTTTAGCCATCTTTACCATTATTGGCGATACGTTGGACGTACAATATTGGCTGCAGCCATCTTTGCAAACACTGGGCATTCATCGGCTTCCAATATTGAACCAATGCACATTTAGGTGTACAAAAACCCCAAAAGCCAACGTAGGACCAATATTTCTGCCAAAGTTTGCCAACCTTATGTCGAGATTGGTCTAATGCCGGCGCACTGCCAGGGTCATTGCCACGCGCCCTCATTTATACATCACGCATCGAACTTTTCAGCATTATCACTGTTGGTCCCACAAGCTCTGAAAAAAGCTTGGCTGTTCGCGTTGAGGCGCGGTGTGCGCCTCAACGCACACCATTGAGGCGCGGTGTGCGCCGAGCGTTGCTGATAGTCTTTGTGGTCGTAAACCGAATACAGCAAAAGTGAAACAATAAACGCGTGTGGCACTGTAAAAAGGGGCCATATTGAATTAAGCTCAGTTGGTAGTCGAGCACTGGTCCTGTTGTAGTTGTGTTTTTCGTCCCGTCTTTCATGCTTGTTAATTTCGCAAATAAACGACATAAATCATCATTCATCCACTGGTTACGCTGACCTTAGTGATCCCTTACATAAGCACAAAAAAGAGCTTCCGACTGCTGATAATCACGGCCACGTCAGGAAGGATATCTATAAAAGCTTGAACAAAAACATTATTGCCGGTTTACTCGAAACTACAACCGCGTTGCCAGTTATAATATATGAAAGCGACGTGATTTTTTCCGACTTATATATTGGAAGCATATCATTATGGGTATTAGTGAATTAAATCTCTATAGGTCGTCATGCCACGAAATTATGAAGAAATGTGCTAATACAACCCACTCTGCCGCTTTGGTCGTGTACGCGCGTTTTTGCCTTTAGCGCAAACTTAGTTTAACGTGGCACCGAGGCCAACGCCATTGCGTAGGTGTGAATTTCGTCATATGCGTCTTCGTCGAAGTGTGGAAGTGCTAGTCCAGCGGTGACTGCAGGTGTAGTTTAAGTTCCTGAAATTCTGCCATTTATGGTTTGGACAAGTCTGGGAATTGGTGACAAGTAGCCTAATTTTCGTTTAGAACCTACTGGGGATGGGGAGGGGGGGCAACCTCGGCGCAGCTTGCTTGAAGAGACTAAAGTTATTGCATTGGAGCTTCACGTTTTCATAATTACCTCTTGGAGATGTTAACATAAGTGATAGTTTGAGGACTGACAGAAATGCGTTCCCGGTGTGGTGATATCGATGGTTTGTCGCTTTAAACGCGCAAGCAAACCTATGCCCACTCGACGTGAAAACTGCCAGTTCGTCCGCCAGTCTCCATGTCGCGTAAGGCGCACATCTCCAAAAAAGAAATAACTCAGTGAAACAAAATTTTCTTGGGGGGCTTAGCCGCGTTTGTAATATGGCCCTCAGGCTCCGAATGTCCACTTTATGCCTAATTCTAATTTTAATCTAGTCTTTGGTAGCGATGATTACATACTTATTTTTACTTTGGTAACGACTAATAAAAAGGAGCACACACTGAGGGTTGTTGACTGGGATTCATTTAGGAAACGAAGAGCGCAGAGAAACGAAGATCAAGGCAGTGACTTGACCTTGGAAGACTGGGCTAGTCAGCTTAATAGTGACGTTGAGGCGACCACTAAGCAACTTAAGACAGGCGTTGACACACAGCAAATGGATAGTCGCCTGGATCATTTGTTGGACGCGAAGCAGTCAATGTTAGCAAGGTGCAAGGGTCAGAGGTTGAACAGAAGGCTCAGAACGCGTATAGCAATGGTTAATAGGGAAATTGAAGACCATTGTCGGGCATTGTGGAAGCAGCGATGGGATGAAATGTGTAATTCTGTTGAAGGCGGCAGTAAAAGAGGAGGCGCCTGGCGCTCTTCCTCCGATGTTTACTATATGAGACAAACACTTAATCTCATTATGCGAAGGTGATAGGTAAGCTAGTGCATGAGGCGTGTCGGGACTCTGCGGAGGAGGGGCTGAAGGATTTGTCAGTGCTGAAGCTGCTGGCATCTGGCAGGCTGACGGATACCTTGCATTGGAGTCCTGGCAGGATACACCTCACGGTGTTTCGCAATATAGTGGGGATGAGAATGGAGTTGTGGATGCGGAATTTACTGAAAGTGATATAAGGGTGGCGTTGCAGGATCTTACCATTCGATCGGCGTCAGGGCCGGATGGCATTACAAATAAAATGTTAAGGAATTTACACGAGGGGTACATTCAGTTCCTTACCCGGGGTATAAAAGCCCCCCACCTCCCCGAAGGGAATCGTGAGGAAATGCGAATGCATTCGCGCGCGCTTCACTCCATTTATATATGGTGGTTGTGGTTTGAAGAAGGAAAAGGCGCCTAATTTCTGCAGCCCGGTCGGGAGCACGGCGCAGCGCCTTTTTTTTTTTGCTTTTTCTTGTTTTTTTTAATTTTTTTTTCATATATAGCTCCGCCGAGCTCCGCCGCAGACCGCTTTTAGTTAACGCGCACGCTGCGAATTTTTATTGTTCAACAACGCACAGGAGAAATTTCCCACCGGCACCACCTTGGAGGTCAAGATTCATTGCCATATGTACGGGGTGGCGAGTGAACGGTTGTGCAGCGCGAGCAGTCGGTTTTTTCAACCAAGAAACTCGCTAGCAGACGCTGCCTGTGTCGGCGTCGCCAGGCGAGAGAGGGAGAGGGGGGGAGCGTAGGAGAGGAGAGAGAGGTGGGGTGCGCATGCGCAGTGGGAGTGTGGACGCTGCGGGCAGAGATGCCTAGAGAAGAGAGGGGGGAGCGTAGGAGAGAAGAAGAGAGGTGGGACGCGCATGCGCAGTGGGAGTGTGGACGGCGCGGGCAGGGATGCCTAGAGGAGAGAGGGGGGAGCGTAGCAGGGGGAGAGAGGAGGGAGGCGCATGCGCAGTGAGGGTGTGGTTGCCGCGGGGAGGGATGCCTAGGGGAGAGAGAGGGAGAGAGGAGGTTTTTTACCTTTATTATTTTTTTTAAAGGGTTTGCGCATGCGCAGTAAGGGCGGTCACGCCGTACACCACCACCACCGGATTAAGCTTCGCCATAAGATGCTTCACATTTAACACCTGCCGGCGCGCACACCTCCTCAACCTATCCTCCTCCTCCTCCTCCGCGGACAACGCCAACGCCGGATGCCTGACATAGCCCGACTATGAAATGCAATCGCATTTAAAAAGCTGATGGTAGGAAGGGTCTTTCCCTGAAGAGTTGAAACATGCAACTGCTGTTCTAATACCAAAACCGGGGAAGGCAATAGGGCTTGAAAGTCTTAGACCAATTTTGCTGACATCGTGTTTAAGGAAAGTCGCTGAGCATGGCATCTTAAATAGGCTAACGGGTTATGTTGATGACGATGGGGTCTTTCTGCACGCGATCATAGGATTTCGCCCCGGCCTCTCGACTCAGAATGCTATGATCAGGATTAAGCATGAGCTACCTGATCGGCGGAAAAGGGATACTAAGGTACTACTTGGACTTGATGTGGAAGAAGCTTTTGATAATCTCTGACGCTAGCGATGTCTTTTCCATTTTGTTAAGGCTTTCCTTACGGATAGAAGGACATGTTTTAGCCTAGTAGAGATAGAGTCGGAAGTCTTTAAAGGAGCACTGACACAAAAATTCTAAGGCGAGATAATGAGTGAAATAGATGTATGTGGAGACATAGACAACGCCTACGAAATATCAAGGGCAAATATAGCCTAGAACATATTTAAAATCAATTGCAAAGTGCATGCAGCACGACTGAGCGAGATACGAGCCCCCCGCTACCCTCGCGACGCCGACATCAACGCGGTAGCAATGTAAACAAACTACGTCACGATTTTGTGTTGGCTGGTTGCTGGTTGTGCCCTTGCGCTACCTGCGGTTTTTCTTTCTCCGCGCCTGACGTAGGCGGCGCCCGCTCTCGCGCGCGCCGCCTACGTCACAGGTCTGCGTGGTCACGTGGCCAGCTGCGTTTATCTTGCTACCGGAACTGCTCCTGAGTAGCTCGGTGCTCTTTGAAACCGAAACTGCGACTGGGCGCTCTAAAAACGCCTGTAAATAACTAACCGTCGCGCACTCGCGCAAACGAGGTTTCCAGCCGTGATAAGTGGGTCGTCAGCTACCTATCGCAAAAAAAAAACAAGGTGCAAAATTTTTGTATCAGTCCTCCTTTAAATTGGGTTGTAGTGGTAGGCCACAGGGATCCGCACTTTCGCCTATGTTGTTCAATCTGGCGATGTCAAAGTCAGCTAATGTACTGGACACTATCGAGGGTATTGGCCATACTATCTATGCGGATGACGTTACTATATTGTCACGTGGTCGTGACGTCGACGAAGGCAGCATGCGACGTATCCAAGATGAAACTTTATTTGGCTGAACTTGTGGCCGGTAAACGGAAAGTAAGAATAGAGCAATACACACTGGCACTGATAGCGGCGAACAGAGCGTCGGCCGTCGATCAACTGGACATCGTTGGAGCGCGCCGGCTTTTATGCATCACGCGTCGAACATTCTAGCCTTATCACTGGTCATCGCGCACGCTCTGGAATAATCTCGAGTGGTCGCGTCTTGCGCGCAATCTTAACACAACGATCTACAATAATCGCGAAGGTTTTAGAACAATAAGGCGCGGTTTGATTTGAGCTTTGCTGACGGTCTTTGTGGGCGAAAACCGAATACAACAAAAGTGAAAATAAGAATAGCGCGTGGCAATGCCCCCCCTCTGAAAAGGCATCGTCCCGATGCTTAAAACAGAACACGGGGAAAATGCATGCAACAATAAATCACAACAATAAAGAAAGAAAGTACAATAATTAAGCAATAACTGCAGTCCTCAGGTTTGCTAACGCGCGTAATACGGCTTTAGGCGCACGACATGGACGACTTCACGTCGCGCACGGCGCCGTTGAGAGTTCGTTATGCCGTCCGGGACGACCTCGTAGTCCAGAGCACCGAGACGTTGAAGCACCTTGTACGGCCCGAAGTATCGCCGAAGAAGTTTTTCACTAAGTCCACGTCGGCGTATCGGCGTCCACACCCAAACACGGTCGCCGGGCTGGTATTCCACGAAGCGTCGTCGAAAATTGTAGCGGCGGCTGTCAGTCGTCTGCTGATTCTTGATCCGCAGGCGGGCGAGCTGTCTTGTTTCTTCGGCGCGCTGTAGGTAGGCGGTCACGTCGATGTTTTCTTCGTCCGTCACGTTTGGTAACATGGCTTCGAGTGTCGTTGCCGGGCTCCGTCCGTAGACCAACTTGTATGGCGTCATCTGCGTCGTTTCTTGCACGGCCGTGTTGTATGCGAAGGTCACGTACGGAAGGATGGCGTCCCACGTCTTGTGTTCGACGTCGACGTACATGGCCAGCATGTCGGCGATGGTCTTATTTAGACGCTCGGTCAGGCCGTTGGTCTGTGGGTGGTACGCAGTGGTCCGGCGGTGGCTTGTGTGGCTGTATTCCAAGATCGCCTGGGTTAGGTCAGCCGTAAACGCCGTACCTCTGTCGGTGATGAGAACCTCTGGGGCGCCGTGTCGAAGGACGATGTTCTCAACGAAGAACTTGGCTACCTCGGCGGCACTGCCTTTGGGCAGGGCTTTTGTTTCGGCGTAGCGGGTGAGGTAGTCGGTGGCTACGACGATCCATTTATTTCCGCAAGTCGACGTTGGGAACGGCCCCAGGACGTCCATCCCGATCTGCTGGAACGGTCGCCGAGGAGGCTCGATCGGCTGAAGGAAGCCTGCTGGTCTTGTTGGCGGTGTCTTCCGTCGCTGACAGTCTCTGCACGTCCTTACGTAGCGAGCGACGTCGGCGGCAAGGCGCGGCCAGTAGTACTTTTCCTGTACTCTGGCGAGCGTGCGGGAAAGTCCTAGGTGTCCAGCCGTCGGGTCGTCGTGTAGAGCCTGCAGGATTTCTGGTCGCAATGCTGAAGGCACTACGAGGAGGTAGTTTGCTCAAAGTGGCGAGAAATTCTTCTTTGTGAGAACGCCGTTTCGCAAGAAAAACGACGCGAGTCCTTGCTTGAATGCCTTGGGAACAATGGCGATTTTGCCTTTGAGGTACTCCACAAGGCCTCTGAGTTCCGGGTCGGCTCGCTGTCGTTCGGCGAAGTCATCGGCATTTATGGTTCCCAAGAAGAAGTCATCCTCCTGGTCATCCTGCGGCGGCGGGTCGACGGGGGCGCGAGACAAGCAGTCGGCGTCAGAGTGTTTTCGTCCGGACTTGTAAACGACGGTAACGTCGAATTCTTGAAGTCTCAGACTCCATCTTGCGAGACGACCTGAAGGGTCCTTGAGGTTAGCTAGCCAACACAAGGCCTGGTGGTCGCTCACAACTTTGAAGGGCCTGCCGTAGAGGTAGGGGCGAAACTTTGACGTTGCCCAGATGATGGCAAGGCACTCCTTTTCTGTTGTGGAGTAGTTCGCTTCTGCCTTGGATAGCGACCGGCTAGCATAACTGATAACCCTTTCCACGCCGGCAGTTCTCTGGAAAAAAACGGCGCCGAGTCCTACGCTGCTTGCGTCGGTGTGGATTTCGGTGTCGGCGTGTTCGTCGAAATGCGCAAGTATTGGAGGCGTCTGCAGGCGTCGTTTCAATTCTTGAAATGCTTCGATTTGCGCCGCTCCCCACTTGAATTCCACGTCGTTTTTCGTGAGCTGAGTTAGTGGCTCGGCGATGCGTGAAAATTCCTTGACGAAGCGTCTATAATAGGCGCACAAGTCGAGAAATCGGCGTACGGCTTTCTTGTCGGTGGGCGGCGGGAAGGCAGCGATGGCGGCAGTTTTCCATGGGTCGGGGCGAACTCCAGACTTGCTGATGACGTGACCCAAGAACAGAAGTTCCTCGTATGCGAAGCGGCACTTTTCTGGCTTCAGGGTGAGTCCGGAGGCCTTGATTGCTTGAAGTACAGCTTGAAGGCGCCGGAGATGTTCGTCGAAGTTTGATGAAAACACAACGACGTCGTCCAAGTACACAAGGCAGGTCTGCCACTTCAAGCCGGCCAGTACAGTGTCCATAACACGTTGGAACGTCGCAGGTGCCGAGCAAAGACCGAAGGGCATGACTTTGAATTCGAAGAGGCCGTCTGGTGTGGTAAAGGCAGTCTTCTCTCGGTCTTTCTCGTCGACCTCGATTTGCCAATAGCCGGTCTTCAGGTCCATCGACGAAAAGTACTTCGCGCTGCGGAGTCGATCCAGGGCGTCGTCTATACGTGGGAGAGGATATACGTCCTTCTTCGTGATCTTGTTCAGACGGCGATAATCGACGCAGAAACGCAGGGTTCCGTCCTTTTTTTCACTAACACCACGGGTGACGCCCAAGGACTCTTGGAAGGCTGGATGATGTCGTCGCGTAGCATTTCGTCGACTTGTTGCTTTACGGCCTCGCGTTCTCGTGTTGAAACTCGGTACGGGCTCTGGCGGAGTGGCCTCGCATTTTCCTCTGTTATGATGCGGTGTTTCGCGATTGGGGTCTGTCGAATTCTTGACGACGACGAGAAACAGTCCTTGAATTTCAACAGCAGACTTTTGAGCTGGTCTTGCTTGTGCTTCGGGAGGCTCGGGTTGACGTCGAAATCTGTGTGGGGATGCCGATTCGTCGAAGCAGGTTCGGTAGCATCGGAGAGGGCGAAAGCATCGCTGGTGTCCACGAACTTCTCGATGTAGGCGACCGTCGTACCAATGTTAAGGTGCCTATATTCGTGGCTGAAGTTTGTCGGCAGTACCTTTGCTTTGCCATCACGCAACTCGGCGATGCCTCTTGCGACGCAAATCTGGCGGTTCACGAGCAGGTGCTGATCACCCTCGATGACGCCTTCGAAGTCTGCGGGTTCCTCGCTGCCGACGGAAATGATGACGGTAGAGAAAGGCGGAACGGTGACCTGCTCTTCTATAAGATTTAAAGCATGGGTCGCTGGCGTCGTGTGGGGCGGCAGTGCGTTTTCTGAGGTTAGGGTTATTGATTCAGACCTCAGGTCGATCACGGCGCCATGTTGACTTAGGAAGTCCATCCCAAGTATCACATGCCTGGAGCACTGTTGCAGGATTACAAAGCTCGCAGGGTAAGTCCGTGTAATGAGGTTCTTCTTAATGAACTGATAGAACGCGTACGTTGCGTCGGGGTCGGCAACGTTCTCAAGAAAATGGCGAGGCTGTTTTCTGGATTCTTTCCACTTTATAGAGAAACATACGAACATACGACACACAATGACGGGCACTGATGATAACAAGACACTTTACAACCTATGGGGAAAAAAACTCAAAGAAAACACACACAACTTCAGTCCTAGCGTAAAACAGTCTCACCGGTGAGGGCTAGAATTGATGCGGGGAACGTCTACGGAGACCGGACTTTAGCGCAGGGAAGCCGTCGTCGCAGGAATTCGGAGGGCAGCCGGACGACGATCCAATGTAGGCGACGATGGAGCAGGCACGTGATGACGACCTGGGCCGACGAAGTCGCTGGAGCGCGAGGACCAAGGACCACAGCCGAGCACCCGGGCCCACGTCCGGTGGTGTTACTGGTGGCTGCGGTGGCCTCCCGTTGGCTCCATGCACTCGCCGTCGGAGCTTAAGGCCAAGCGAAGCAGACCGCTCCGACCCTTGACCTTTGCCAGGCACTCGGGACGAACCACGACCGTGACGCTGGCGAGCCGTCTTCCTCCCAGCTTCCGCTCGCTGGAACACCCACCCTGCCAACCGCGTGGCACTTCACGCGCACGCCTCTCTCCTTCCTGGCCTCGTGTCCCAGCCCACCGTCGTCTTCGTCTTCGTGCAAGTTTTGCCACCGCGCTTCTGCCTTACGATTTCGTCTGCTATGTCCATGTCGGCCTTGTCACGACACCATACACGACACTCGCGCACTTCTCCCATCACACAAGTCCCCCCTTTTAAGAGTTTTGTTTCCTTTAACAAAACTTCAGCTCAGTGCGCGATAAGTTGCACTATAACACGCACAATTCAAAGTGACAACACCACTGAGAGCTAGATGCATATGTCAACGCTTCATCAACACGTTTTCACATGTTACAACGAACACAACGTTACAACGAAATTTACTGTTACTGACATAATTCTCATATGATCCCTTGCTGGTGGTTCTTTATGATGTGAAAAAAAAACCATCGATGTTGTGGTCTCGGTTAAGCAAAAAGTCCACCTTCCTTAGCCGACCACAGGAAGCGGTACCTTCCGTTCAAAGAGCAGCTGGAGAAGAAGCGCCTCATCCCAAACATGAAACTCGCGCTTTCTTGGTTTCTGCTCACAGTGTTATTTCCGTTATTTGCGGGATGCTGTCACATTTTGTCGCGACAAGCTCAGGGTGTCCTCGATGCGTTCGCGTAGGGTCAGAAGGTACTGGTAAGTCGCACGTAACTCAGGGCTAATTTCATCTCGTGTCCACAGCTCTTTCATTATTGACATCAGTCCACCTACGTACCGACCTGTTCTTTCTTTGGGAGCTGTTTCCTGACATACGGCACAAGAGCGAACAAACCGCTTTGTTTCTGCCTGCATCCCTGGCCAGTAAAATAGCTCCTGCACGCGGTTCCTCGTGCGTTTCATTCCTTGATGGTCGGAAAAGGGACTGTCATGTGCGACCTTTAAGGCATACCCACGCAAGCACTTTGGCAAAACAACTTGTGTGATTTTCTTACCATTGCGAAGCTCGCGTTCTCTGTGAAGTAGTCCTCTCCTCAGTGTGAACATTTCTCGAGTGCCCCCCCTTGGTAAGGTGAACCATATCAACTCGCTCAAAACATGATCTCAGCGATGGGTCGTTACCCTGAGCTGCTCGCAGATCATCTTTTGAGATAGCGGAGTACTTTGCGGGGTCCCTGTACGTGTAGTCGGATCTTACTCGTTTCGCCGTTGCAGCGCACACGAGACTCGGTGCCACGCAATCTCCGGGTCCTTTGTGAGCGTATCCGTCTTGATCCCCTCTATATGACCATTCCGGGTCAGGATCATTAGGTGCCCGTGCCCCCGGTATATTCCCTATGATCACCTCGTATAGGGGACGTGGCATACATTTTACCAACAGACGCCCTGTGAAATACGGTGAAGACAGGTGTACCCACGCTTCTGGAAGGTCGTAAGACGTCCCGTCCGTAAGGATGACGGTGCCATACCTTCCGGTCAAAGCTGTGTCAGGAACTAAGTCCCGCTGCACTATCACCGTATTGCTACCAGTGTCACGTAGCACGGTTACCTTCTTTCCGAAAACCCGTCCAGCCGAAGTTGGCATAGACCTCTTCTGCATGGTGCAGAGTCCCTTCTCTTGATCTTCGTCCTTAAACACGTTCAGGAGCTCATGCTCCGGGCCTCTCGTGAGCTCTTCTCTCTCTTGCGTTTGTTCCTGGTCGACTGGAACCACTGCACAAGTAACTTGTCCTTTCCCGCTCTTCTTCTTACAGTCACTGTTTACTTGATGACCGGCTTTCTGACAAACTTGACAAAAGGGCTGCTTGCTTTTCGCTCGGCATGACGAAGCCTCGTGTCCGACACGGTCACAGAGGAAACAGATTATCTGGGAAGCTTTTTGACGATTCCTTTCCCTGCCTACTGTCTCCCGCTATGGAAGAGATTCCAAACGCCTCCCGAAACTGGCCGAGATTTCGTTGTTGTTGCGCCTCCATGAAGTGGTCGCATGCCTCGGACATCTGTTTCAGGGTTTTGCAGTTCCTCTCCTTTAGGAATACTGCGAGTTTGCTGTGGCAGTTCTTCAGAAACTGCTCTGAGATTATGAGGTCTCGCATGCCCTCGTATGTTTTCGGCGTCCCCGATATTTCAAACCACCGGTCAAAATAACCCTGCAAGCGAACGGCATATTGTTGGCCAGTCTCGAGGTCCTCCGGCTTGCTGGAACGGAATTTCTCCCTGTATCCTTCAGCGGTGAACCGAAACCTCTGCAATAGGGCCACCTTTACCTTTTCATAATCAAGTGAGTGTTCTGGTGACAGCCGACCAAATACCTTCAAGGCTTCCCCCACCAAAAGCATGCTGAGAGCAGTAGCCCACTTATCCTTCGGCCAATCCTGTCCTTTTGCGATCACCTCAAATCGACGAAAATACGCATCTAAGTCGTCTCTTTTCTCGTCGAAGAGCGGTAGAAAGTTACGAAGGCAGATTGGCTGCTGAGGCGGTAATCGGTCAATAACACTGACACTCTCAACATCACCGGGCGCGCGGTCATGGGCAGCATTCTGAGCTTCTAACAAACGTATGCGAAGCTGCAAGTTTTTCTCCTCGAGAGCTGCTTTTTCCCGCATTAACGCCAACTCCGCCTCACGTGCACGTTCCTCGCGCTCGTGCTGTTCGCGCCGAGACTTTTCCTCACGCTCGTGCTGCTCGCGCCGAGCCTTCTCCTCGCGCTCGTGCTGCTCGCGCAGGGCATCACGTTCCTCAGCGCGAATATCCCTTTCACGTGCTCTCTGTTCTTCTATCCATGCCCGAAGCGCGTCTCCCGACAAACCAAGCTTCTCACCTAGACTGACTTGTTCTTTCAGATCCATAACGCGGTCGTTATGTTCTTTTCGAAAGAACAGAAATCAGCCTCGCCCCACGTTGGGCGCCATTGTAATGAGGTTCTTCTAAATGAACTGATAGAACGAGTACGTTGCGTCGGGGTCGGCAACGTTCTCAAGAAAATGGCGAGGCTGTTTTCTGGATTCTTTCCACTTTATAGAGAAACATACGAACATACGACACACAATGACGGGCACTGATGATAACAAGACACTTTACAACCTATGGGGAAAAAAACTCAAAGAAAACACACACTTCAGTCCTAGCGTAAAACAGTCTCACCGGTGAGGGCTAGAATTGATGCGGGGAACGTCTACGGAGACCGGACTTTAGCGCAGGGAAGCCGTCGTCGCAGGAATTCGGAGGGCAGCCGGACGACGATCCAATGTAGGCGACGATGGAGCAGGCACGTGATGACGACCTGGGCCGACGAAGTCGCTGGAG
The DNA here is from genome assembly GCA_030522465.1 of Rhipicephalus appendiculatus. NCBI lineage: Eukaryota > Metazoa > Arthropoda > Arachnida > Ixodida > Ixodidae > Rhipicephalus > Rhipicephalus appendiculatus. Next base: position 114,969 of record JALIZH010006448.1, on the reverse strand, counting down.
CGCGAGGACCAAGGACCACAGCCGAGCACCCGGGCCCACGTCCGGTGGTGTTACTGGTGGCTGCGGTGGCCTCCCGTTGGCTCCATGCACTCGCCGTCGGAGCTTAAGGCCAAGCGAAGCAGACCGCTCCGACCCTTGACCTTTGCCAGGCACTCGGGACGAACCACGACCGTGACGCTGGCGAGCCGTCTTCCTCCCAGCTTCCGCTCGCTGGAACACCCACCCTGCCAACCGCGTGGCACTTCACGCGCACGCCTCTCTCCTTCCTGGCCTCGTGTCCCAGCCCACCGTCGTCTTCGTCTTCGTGCAAGTTTTGCCACCGCGCTTCTGCCTTACGATTTCCTCTGCTATGTCCATGTCGGCCTTGTCACGACACCATACACGACACTCGCGCACTTCTCCCATCACAGTCCGATCATTGATAGTGACTCTTGCTGTACAGACCCCAGCGGGTCTTATTAAATGGCCTCCAGCGGTCCGAATTTCGGCTCCTTCCCACGCCGTCTTAACTTTGCTCAACTTCGCGGCGAACGGCCCACTGACGACGGAATAATCGGCCCCAGTATCGACGAGAGCGGTGACGTTGTGGCCGTCGATAAGGATGTCCAGGTCGCTAGTTCGTCGTCTTGCGTTACGGTTTGGTCGCGGCTTGTTCCGCTGCTTCGACGTGGTGTCGTCAGGTCTTCCTCCGGCCGCGAACTTGCGTTGTCTGGGCTCCGATCGGCTTGCGGCGTGCTCTTAAGACTCTGTCGAGGCGTCGTCGTCGGCGGCGGAGGATATTCGGTAGTTCGTCGTACAGCACCCGCACCTCCATCGGTTGCTGCCCTTAGTTTTCCGGATATGGGCTCGCGGAACGGCCCCGAGTAGGGCCGGTGTACTGGCGTCGCTGTGGTGACATGTAGCGTCCCGGCGACGGCGATCGGGACTGTCGTCGGGGCGTCCCCTGCGCTCCTGCGAGGTAATCTGCGATGTCGCGAGGTCGTTCACCCCGCTGTGGACGCGGCGCGTCGATGGCGAAACCACGAAGTCCCATCTGGCGGTACTGGCAGCGGCGGTAAGTGTGACCTGCTTCTCCGCAATGGTAGCAGAGTGGACGGTGGTCAGGGGCGCGCCAAACGTCGGTCTTCCTCGGAGCGGCGCGCTGGCCGGCAGGTGGGCGGTATGGCGTTGATGGCGGTGGCGGCGGTGTCAGGCGACGATACTGTGGCGATGGGCCTTGGCGTGGGCTTGGAGGAGGAGCGTGACGGCGGGCTGCAGCAGCATAGCTCATGGCTTGCAGCTGCGGCTCTCGAAGCTGAGGAACGCCCAATGATTGCTGGATCTCTTGTAGTACTACGTCAGCGATGGGATCCACTTGGGGCTACGCTGAAGGTAGAAATTTTCGCAGCTCCTCTTGCACGATCGCCCGGATCGTCTCACGCAAGTCAGCGGTTCCTAGCACTTGGACGTTCGCGTATCTTGTGGCCGAGAAGCTGCGGTTGTATTGTCGTGTCCGCATCTCGAGGGTTTTCTCGATGGTCGAGGCTTCGGATGCGAATTCGGCTACCGTCTTCGGCGGGTTCCTGATCAATCCGGCGAAGAGTTCTTGCTTCACACCCCTCATAAGGAAGCTCACTTTCTTCTCTTCGGTCATGTTGGGGTCGGCGTGGCGAAACAAGCGGGTCATCTCCTCCGTGTAGATCGCAATATTTTGGTTAGGAAGCTGCACACGTGTCTCCAGGATAGTTGCAGCACGTTCCTTGCGGACGACGCTCGTGAAGGTGCCTAGGAAGGTCGTCCGAAAGATATCCCAGGTTTGTAGCGCCGATTCCTTGTTCTCGAACCACGTCCTCGCCGCGTCTTCTAGGTAGAAGTAGACGTGGCGGAGTTTTTCTTCGGTGTCCCAGCTGTTGAAGGCAGCGACTCGTTCGTAGGTGTCCAGCCAGCTTTCTGGGTCTTCAAGTGATGATCCCCGGAAAGTCGGTGGCTCCTTGGGCTGCCGGAGAAGGATTGGCGTCGGCTGCGTGGTGTCGGTCATCGTCTCTGTAGTCGATGTCGGGATTTGTGGGTGCCTGGTTTTTTCGGGAAGCAGCCCGTACTCTGCCTCTAGTCCTTTCTGCCTGCGGCTAGTTCGACGATCAGGGTTGTCCTTTGCGTGGTCTTCTTCGCAGCTTGGGCTAGGGTCAGCGCCTCGCGGGGGAGTCCGGAGCATGGACGAAGCATCACCTCCACCAGATGTCACGTGGTCGTGACGTCGACGAAGGCAGCATGCGACGTATCCAAGATGAAACTGTTTATTTGGCCGAACTTGTGGCCGGTAAACGGAAAGTAAGAATAGAGCAATACACACTGGCACTGATAGCGGCGAACAGAGCGTCGGCCGTCGATCAACTCGACATCGTTGGAGCGCGCCGGCTTTTATGCATCACGCGTCGAACATTCTAGCCTTATCACTGGTCATCGCGCACGCTCTGGAATAATCTCGAGTGGTCGCGTCTTGCGCGCAATCTTAAAAAAAACGATCTACAATAATCGCGAAGGTTGTAGAACAATAAGGCGCGGTTTGAGTTGAGCTTTGCTGACGGTCTTTGTGGGCGAAAACCGAATACAACAAAAGTGAAAATAAGAATAGCGCGTGGCAATATGGAGTATCGGTGGTAGTTACGGAGAGGTTGAGGCTAGGCAGCACTTATGGAAGAGTGTCTGGCTCTTATGGGGCTCAAGTGCTGCACTCAAAAGTCGGAGTTGTTAATCTTCAAATCTAGGAAATTAGTCGTACGCCGAAGTAATGGGTACCGGAAGTTGAGACTTGTAATGTTCCTACTTGAAAGAACGGAACAGCATTAAAGCTTCTGTATGGAACTGGCGTCCATCTTAATCTGCTTTATTTTTTAACTTCATCCCTCTTCTTTTCTGCCCCGGCTCTCGTGCTTCTTCATCTTCTATCCAAAGGTTCGTACCGCTTCACCCTTCCCGGTTTCTTTTAATTGCCACTCCTGGGGTAATACTTGAAGACATTTCCAATTGAAGCACATTCAACTGATCCACGTTCACCAGTGTACCAAACAGTCTTCAAAATTCCGTTCTGGGTGGCTGTCTTTGTCACAGAGTAAGGACCATGAAATTTGGCACTGGTATCTCTTATTCCTTTCCTCACTAGCACCAGCTCGGTGACTTGAATGTCTGGCATGTCTGACCGATGTCTCTTGTCAAAATTCTTTTTCATTCGTTTTCGGTACCTCTCCACCTGTGATGTTTGTTGCCTCTCCTCGACGATCTTGAGATTTTCCAAGAGTCCCAACTCACGGTCTGCCTGCAGAATACGGGTTTCTTTTAAAGAAGCGTACTGTGGACTGCACCCCCAAGCCACTTGTGTAGGATCTATTATGGTGGTGTACGGCTGCTTCTAGAGAGCATTTGCATCCACCAGGAAAATTATCGTACATCTTGATGTAGTGTTTCATGTCCCGTATGACCCGTTCTGCAAGCCCATTTGCCGCGGATCGGTATGGCGCACATAACTTGATCGATATACAGTGAAACCTCGGTGATACGAACACAGGTCATACGAATTTCGGGGTGATACGAATACTTCTTTGGTCCCGGCCAAGGCGCGTTGACCTGCAGTGTAATGGAGTACGGTTGTTGCGAACCGATTTTCCTCCGCGACGTTTCACACGAACGTACGCTACCACCCAGGTAAGAAGAGGTGCTGTCGCGGAAGACGCGCCAAGCCCGCGCGAGCGCGGGAACGCTGCTTCATCTTGAACTTCGTACTTCGAAAAGATGATCTTCTCCGCGGAGGTCTCGTCAAGGAAGAACGTCACCCACATGTTGGCTTCGATTGCCGGCTGCGCCAAAATAATGTAATGTTCCTACTTGAAAGAACGGAACAGCATTAAAGCTTCTGTATGGAACTGGCATCCATCTTAATCTGCTTTATTTTTTAACTTCATCCCTCTCTTATTTTCTGCCCCGGCTCTCGTGCTTCTTCATCTTCTATCCAAAAGGTTCGTACCGCTTCAAGACATGCATTATAGTCCTATTTAAGGAATGGGTTGCTGATACGAAAAGTAGAGTCTATCAGGGTCCGTGGGTTTGGTAGTTGAAACAAATGGATGGAATAATATAACCATTCAGTGTATTTCCAAGAAGACAGATGAGGCCATAAGACTTCTCCGATGGATCTCTAATTATCATAGGGGAGTAGGAGAAGAAGGTACGATGCGGTTAGCTCACGCATTTATTTTGTATCATTTCTCCTCTGTGGCACCTATGCTCAATTGGAAAAGGGGGGAGAAACACAAATTGAAAGTTTTAATTAGAAAAACCGCTTAAGGCGGTGCTTGGTCTGCCTGCGAGTACGGCAAACGATATGCTGTTGTCGTTGGGTTTGCGTTATACTTTAGATGAAATTGCCGAGGCTCAGCGTACGGCACAGAGATAGCGGTTGCTACGAGCACCAGCAGGGGAATATCTTGGCGTGAATTGGAGCACCAGCGGGTGAATATCTTGGAGTGAATTCCTAGAGTGAATCGGTGATTGTGTCTCGCGATGGGGTGCGGCTATACGAGTTGAACGTGTACCTTAGGACTAATATCATGGTTCGTCCGTTTCCGCGGATTGTGCACCCTGTGCACAATGTATAAAATGGCGAAAGCTATGGTTTTGTTGCGAGAGGGAAAGGATCAGGACGAGGAGTCTGCGTTTGTTGACGCGGCATGAATTAATGGGAAGGATGCTTACTCGGTCGTGGTGGAGATGGAAAAGGGAGCGTTCGAAATGCCGCTTCCGTTTGTACAAGAGATCCTGGGGTCGCTGAGCAGGTGGCTATTCCTCCAGCTCTAATTGATTTAGGCAGATTTTTAGTCTTTAGTGTCTCTCGATCTGCGATTAAAGCCTTCTCGAGGGGAGTTGTTGCAGAACCGGGCTTATAGACTGCTGCAGGGTAAGGCCATCACTTCGCATACAGTTACTTGGTTTCCGGCACATATGGGAACAGTGGAGGGAGCCCCGGCTAACCTCAAGGAGGTGGCACACAGGAAGGCGCGAGGATTAGTGTGCCGTGCACTCCCTGGGGGGACTGGATGCTGAGTTTAGGGACCAGCTGTTAACCTGTAACTATTACCTAGGGTGCAGGGAATTCCCCTTACCACATTCTAGATTAAACAGGCCACAAGTGGTTACACTACGGCTTCTGCAGGCACGGAAGTACCCATACCTAGTCGCCACGCTTAAAATTAATCCGGACTGCGTGGTTTAGTCTGCTAAGGTTGAAGACTGGGCGTGTTGGTAAGGCATGACTAGATTGAATAGCGCGACTGATCACGGGACACAAGAAAAGGAACACACACCACAAAGCGCTAACTGACAACAATACATTTTATTCCCTTTTCTGGAGGAATAAATACAGAACCATGAGCGAGGAAAGAGGCATGGAAAGAATATAACGAAGAAAAAAAGGAAGAAAAAAATATAAAAAAGAAAGAAACAACCAAGATTGTACAAGGTGATCGTCTACCATCGCCAAACCGCCTACTCACAAACACTTTACTTGGGTACAAGAAAGAAGAATGATGCACACTATTTTTTTTGTTATGATGTGAGGAAATCTATTTTTTGCATAGGTCGACTGACGCCATGCTTACGCACAAGTCACCCAGGCGCGCGATTTCGGCTGCTTCAATTACCTCGCGCGTCAGTTTTTGGCCATTTTTCCTTATGATGCAGCAATTTTCAAACATTGGTTGGCATCCGCAATCTCTACAATGAATACCAAGGTGTCCAGCGATTGCTCGTCTCACGTTGTATTCGTGCTCCTTTAACCTGTCATTTAGACAGCGTCCCGTCTGTCCTATATACTTTCTGCCGCACGAAAGTGGGAGGGAGTAAACCACTCCTTCAGCACAGTCAACAAACTTTTTCTTGTGTTGTTTATCACAGCCTCGTTTTTGTTTAGCACCCGGGTTGACCAACCCACACACGCTCACCAATTTTTTCCGGTGCGGAAAAGACCACTCTGACATCAGATCTGCCTGCGATTTTCTTTACAGATGCGCAATTGAGTGAATGTAGGGCATTACCACCAATTTTTCGCGCGTGCTCAATCTGCAACGCTCACTCACAGTTTGTTGTGACCTGGTACCGAATTCCTTGATTAAGTATTGCGCCACGGAAGTCATGATATAAATCGGGAAGCCTGCTGCCGTGAGCCTGCGCGTTTGCTCCCGGAAACTATCAGCAATACTATGATGGCATGATTTTGTCAAGGCGTTTTTATAACAGGACTTGACTATGGCTCTTTTTACTACCTTTGAGTGCGCAGATTCATACGGTAAAATGGGCTTCAATGCACGCGGTCCATATTGCCAACAGCAGTGCCTCTGGAACAGGCTTAGTTTTAAATCCAAAAACCGAATGAAACCTCTGCTTGGCTCTTCACAAGTGATGACCAATGGTGCTAGACACTCTCTAAAAATCATTTCAACTCGACTAAACGGCGACTCAGCATCGACTCCATCTTTTTCCACGAGGACCAAATAATCGTCTACAAACCTGTGATAAACAACACAAGAAAAAGTTTGTTGACTGTGCTGAAGGAGTGGTTTACTCCCTCCCACTTTCGTGCGGCAGAAAGTATATAGGACAGACGGGACGCTGTCTAAATGACAGGTTAAAGGAGCACGAATACAACGTGAGACGAGCAATCGCTGGACACCTTGGTATTCATTGTAGAGATTGCGGATGCCAACCAATGTTTGAAAATTGCTGCATCATAAGGAAAAATGGCCAAAAACTGACGCGCGAGGTAATTGAAGCAGCCGAAATCGCGCGCCTGGGTGACTTGTGCGTAAGCATGGCGTCAGTCGACCTATGCAAAAAATAGATTTCCTCACGTCATAACAAAAAAAAATTGTGTGCATAATTCTTCTTTCTTGTACCCAAGTAAAGTGTTTGTGACTAGGCGGTTTGGCGATGGTAGACAATCACCTTGTACAATCTTGGTTGTTTCTTTCTTTTTTATATTTTTTTTCCTTTTTTCTTTGTTATCTTCTTTCCATGCCTCTTTCCTCGCTCATGGTTCTGTATTTATTCCTCCAGAAAAGGGAATAAAATTCATTGTTGTCAGTTAGCGCTTTGTGGTGTGTGTTCCTTTTCTTGTGTCCCGTGATCAGTCGCGCTATTCAATCTAGTGGTTTAGTCTATTGCAGTAGGTGTGGGGCTTTGCTCAATTTAGACCACACGCTCTGGCGCTGCTCGGCGTTGGCCGGTGGTGGTGCTCAAGGTGAAGAGTGGTAGCAGCAGCTGCTGCATAGTGACGTGCTGGTGTACCAACTCAATGCTTTCCAGAGGGCCCTTGTGGCAGCAGAGGGGCTAGGCCTCTCTGTCCCCACGTGGGACCGGCCCGCATTAGTCCCACAATTGAATCCCCAGGGCCTCAATAAAGTTATTCATACCATACTTCCCGACTAGTCGCCTTCTGACGGAATGGGAAACAAGTGAATAACTACATAAAATTTTTAAACTTTACAAGCGTAACGCCAAGCCGTAATATATAGAGCTTGAATGCGTACCTTCATAAGAAACATTGGTTACTCTTAGCCTCTTAGGCACAAATTACGAAATCATCTTTGTTGTCGCATGAATGGCCGCCTTGCTAAAATCATTCGCAGTTACATGAAAAATATCGATTGCCGATTCGAGTTTCTCATGCAAAATATTTTTGACAATCGCAAAATATCAAGGCATGCATTTACTAACTCCTCGCAATTTAAGAAATACAGGTGCCGCATGGCGATTAGTTATAATGGCGATTAGTTAGAACACATGGCGATTAGTTATAATGAGATAGACGCTTACATCGCAGTTTACAGCGCCGATGGCTTTACAATATTCCGTTCGTCCTATTTTTCGAGGCATTGGAAGGCCTTTTGATGTCTTATTTTTCATTTGTCGTCTTATACATATTGATCGTCTGAAAGAAAAAAATACATATAATTTTGAAGCCAGGCCACTGAACAAGTACGAAGAATATTGGTATTACAAATCCTGCGCTAAAAGAGCAATAGAACAATTAATTTACTCTGATCTGATACACCAAGTGATTTGTGCTAGCCGGCACCAGTACCGGCTGCTGCAGTCATACTGTAGTCATACACATTTTCAAGTGTTGTGTTTTGCTTTGGGTCATGACGAAAATCAGAAGCCATAACTATCATGAGCGATTCCATCTATATATATATATATATATATATATATATATATATATATATATATATATTGTAAAGGAACAGAGACGGAGACAGCACCCGTTCCTGGGCCAGCTGTTCTTCTATTGTCTACCTCGTCTTCCTCTGCCTCCAGCTAGCTGCCCAGGCGCCCGAACCCCGGTGTCGCTCTTCGTCATCACACTCGGCCATGACTGCGAGCGCACGGACTGACGAGAAGTCTCCGGTGGGCGGCACTGACTGTTTCGGAGTGGCTGGACTCGGCCACGCTGGAACTTCGCCTGGCAATTTGTCAAGGATGGTTCTGGTGGCTGGTACTGGCTGCATCGCAGCGGTCGGTCCCAGCCACGCTGTGACACCGCTTGGAGATCTGCCTCTGTGTTTTCTGGCGGGTGGAATTGGCTCTTTCGCTGTGGTCGACGACCTCGGCCACGCTGCGACTTTGCAGGGGAGGCGGTTTCATTCTCCTCGGGTGGACGGAGTTGGCAGTTTCGCGTTTGTCGCAAGTTCTCAGCAACGATGCATCTTGGTATGAATTTTTGTCCGAGATGTTTCTGGTGGGCGATGCTGGCTGCATCGCGGTGGTCGGTCGCGGCCACGCCGCCACTTGGCTCGTTCATCTGCCGTACGTATGTCTGGTGGACGGCTCTGGCTACCTCGGAGTGGCCTGGCTCGTCGATGCTGGAATTTCACTTGGAAGCTTGCCAATTCCGGCGGCCGACACTGGCTATGACGTAGTGGTCGCAGGTCTCGGACGCGCTGTAGTCTGGCTTGCAATACTGCCGATGACGATGGGTTTGGTTGAAGGCGCTGACTGTATTGTGGTCGCACGTTTGCGCTGGCCGCAGGATGCGAGCGATGTCGGTCATGTCTGCACCCTGCACCACGACTGTTACGCTTTTCTAAAGGCATCTCGATCTTTATGCCTCTCCCTCCGAACTTGTCGACGCCCGGTCGACCAGTGACGGATCCTGTGCAAACAACGACGTCGTTGTTGTTCACGTGGCCTTCAGTGGCAGTCTGAATGGACTGGTTCTTGTCGTCCCAAATACCTGACCGTGCAGCAAAAAACCTGGAAACCTCCGCGAAAACGGCAGGATGGACTGCCGACTTCACGGAAGCGATTGGGGCCAAAAGGTTCAACTGCTTCTGAAGTACTTAACCCGACCGCTGAAAGCACACCAAAGTTATTGGGCGCGTAGAAACAGCGATTCCAGGGCATTAAGAGTGCGAGTGGCCTATGCGCTACCGACTCACTTCGTCATCAAGCCGGAAATGTTATTTCTAGTTTTAAATTGAGATGCCACTTATCGAGCTGCGTCATCCATGCTTATTAGGACCAAGAAACGTTAAAAGTTGTAGAATAACCAGTGAACACACACACAAACACACACGCACGCACACCACACGCACGCACATATGCTCCCACACACACACACGCGCACGCACAAACACACGCACACGCACGCACACTATCGCCTTTCCAATCGCTAGCGTGCCTTTGCTTTTCGGTGGAGACTGCCGCAAGGTAGGCCATACCGGTAACGTCCTCCCGCTGCTATCCTTATTGCAACTACCTCGAATTACAGCTCACGGCCAACGCTGCTCTTTTGCTTAGAACCAACGACGCTGACGCCGACGCCGCCGACACCGGGAATTAAGCGAAATGAGCTATCTTTAGCGCTGTCGCGTCAAAATGCGACTGCTCTGCAGACCAACGTTTGCTGCTTTCGGAGGACTTATGTGAAAAAACGCTGTTGGGAAATAAGCTGCGCATACAATTAGAAAATCAATTTCGTGACAGCAGGATCGCAGTGTATTAATTTATTGACATCTATGTACATATGCATATCGAGCGTGGTAAACAAGCGAGGCTCCGCAGCAATAATCTACTCAGCGCGGATGGGCGCCTTTACTCAGTGAGCCACCGTCCGTTAGCGCCACCTGCGGCCGCCAAAAGGAAATAGCTTAGGCGACGAACACAATCTGGACGCGGCGCCGGCCGCAGAGTCATCACCTAAAATATTCTTTCATCATGGTGCGGGTGCATGTTCACTGATTAACAGCTGGCATTTCTTCCTCAGTTTGTTTTACTTGCCAAAATCATGGCATGATTATGAAGCACTACAGAATGTGGAGGATGGGTGAAAGGGTGTTAACGGTGGTAGTTAACGTGATCATAATGTTCATTTTTGGTGACGAAAAACACAGTATAATGTTTGATAACCTGATTTATCACTCCAGTAGTATTGCGAAATTGGGATGCGCTGAACTGTATCGCTTTTCTCTCAAGCATACTATATAATGAAAGAACCTGGCTGAAGGAAAGATGTAAGAGCAGGAGTACGAACAGCAAGAAGTACCATTTAATTCTCATATGAAGGCCTCTCTAATACGAAAAAAATTAGGCCCATCGTCTTTTCGCGCGGCCCATGCTCTACTTAAAGTGAAATAAGTTTTATTTTGAAATAAATAAGCTTGCTTATTCGCTTTCCAATGAGCGCAGCACAGTCACAGCGAAAGCTGGAAGAGCGCCATTTCTAAAACCTGTTGCGAACTCTCTTGGGGCTACTAATACTAGTACACTTGCATGGTACCCACTACTCCATTAATTGATTCGGTGGCTGATGATGACGAAGAATTATGGCTTAGCCCTTTGTAATGGGCGAATCACCTTCAGACTATGCGTGGACCACGGCGTCAGAATAAGTAATGCAATTCATGTTGTGTGACGCCTGTTTACACAGTTCGAATTCTGTGACGCCTGGTTGTCATTTTACTCTTTTACATACTGCTTATGTTAAGGCATTTCCTTCAAGACATAACGCTTCTATAGGGTTTTTGTGCGCAGGAGTTTCGAGCACAGGCATGGCTCAGAGGTAGAATACTGGGCTGGCTGGGTTCGAATCGCATTCCATCCTGGATGTTTTTTTCTTATTTCGCGCGATAGCGGTTACGGTCACCGGCGGTGACGGCAGCGGCGGTGGCGGCGGCGGACAACTACGCCACCCTTGTGATCTCATAACAGCTTTCGGTGTAAAACATTTGCAAGGCGGCGCAAACGTGGAATATATGGGTTTTTTCATTGGGTTTTTATTGTGCCTGCATCTACTGAATAAATAATGACGCAATAGGAAAGAAAGTCGACATTGAAATGGTGATGCAAGTCTAGCAGTAACTATGATGGCTACGCCTTTGTAGGAACAGTATTCTGAAAATCAAATAAATATTAGCGTATTTTACATGCACCCGTGTGTTTCTGTTATTTAATGATATCGTTCAGATTGATACAGGAATTATTTTCATCATCCCAAAATTAGAACATTCTTATAATTGTGTAATCTTTTAAGTCAGGTAATAAAGTGGAAAACTATAAGTGACCAGGCGCACATGTGCGTGCACCTTCACCCTCGACTGAAACACAGCTGCAGTGAAATGGTTCCTTTGTTGGTGGTGGCACATATTGAACCAAAGTAGTGGCCTATATTTCAAGTACGTCACTACTTCGGCGACTGGTACCTGCAATGCCTAAACTGAAGAAATGAGTTAGCCAACAACACTTTAATTATGTCATCTTTTAAATGCGAAGCATTTCTTTGCGTACTGTAAGCCTTTTGCGTTTATATCTATCTATCTATCTATCTATCTATCTATCTATCTATCTATCTATCTAGCCGCCTACGTCTGGGTGCTCTCGTGATCGCATCCTTAACTTGGGGTAGACCAAAATTTGCATGGGAGGGTAAGAGGTATTGACGAAAATGTCTGGCTGGTCATGACATGAATAACGTGAAAATCCTGTCACGTACGTCGTCAAACCCTTTCGTGCAGACACCTCTGGCACATACCCGTATACCACGGGCCGCGGTATGCGGGTATGTGCCACTGGTGTTTGACAATTTATATCTACCCAGGAACGGCAAGGACAGACATTAGTAATTTAAAAGCGAGAGCGTTAAGAAAAACTGACGTCGGCAGCGTTGACCCGACGAATGCAAATAATAAATATTAGGGTCCCAGAAGGAATCGAACCTAACCAATCTGAGTGGCAATCAAGTATTCTACCTCAGAGCCACGCCAGGTGTCGGGACTGCTGAGGAAAAAGACTCTATCCAAGCGTAATGTTGGTGAACCGTCAATTGTGGTTGCAGTGCTGGCTATCTAATTTTATAAACATTACATATGTACACCCTATGAGGCAGGCGTCATGTCGGGTTAACGTCATTTGTATACTTAATCGCCATGCACTGTAGTTGGTCCACGAATCACTATCCAGTGCTCCCATTCTCGCAAGTACAAGTGCTACATATAAGCTTAGCGCTTCTGGTGTTGGCAACACCCATGTTTATGTTGGCATCGTTACGTAGTTGTAAACAACTGGTTATATGAAACATATGCTACCGCTCATCATACGTCTGTGTGTACAACATTTGTACATATCTTTAGCGCCATTTCGTAACGTTTCGCTCAATAAAAAAAAATTACACCATCTCCCGCTAAAGGGAACCATGTGTAGATGTGAAGCAGCGGGCGCTAACGCTTACACTGGCGGCGGCGTTGACGCTGGCGCTCATCGCAGCGTTGCGCAGGAGAGAAAACTGGGGAGGCGCAAAGCAGGCAGTGATGGAGCAGTGTTTCCTACTGGAACATGCCAATCGCTGCTAATGGGCAATGAGAGACAGAAGACTCCGACTGGGCACAGAGACCCGCACTCCGCTTTTAGTTAACGCGCACGCTGCGAATTTTTATTGTTCAACAACGCACAGGACAAATCTCTCACCGGCACCACCTTGGAGGCCAAGATCCATTGCCATATATACGGGATGGCCAGTGAACGGTTGTGCAGCGCGAGCAGTCGGTTTCTCAACCGAGAAACTCGCTAGCAGACGCTGCCTGCGTCGGCGTCGCGAGGCGAGAGAGGGGAGAGCGTAGGAGATTAGAGAGAGGGGGGTGACGCGCATGCGCAGTGGGAGTGTGAACGCCGTGGGCAGGGATGCGTAGAGGAGAGAGGGGGGGAGCGTAGGAGAGGAGAGAGAAGGGGACGCGCATGCGCAGGGGGAGTTAGACGCCGCGGGCAGGGATGGAGAGAGGGGGGGGAGTGTAAGAGGGGAGAGAGGAAGGGAGGCGCATGCGCAGTGAGGGTGTGGTTGCCGCGGGGAGGGATGCCTAGAGGAGAGAGAGGGGGAGAGGAGGTTTTTTTTATTTTTATTTTTTTTTAACTGTTTGCGCATGCGCAGTAAGGGTGGGCACGCGGCACACCACCACCACCACCACCACCGGATTAAGCTTCGCCATAAGATGCTTCACATCTAAAAATTGCGACCCACTCACCTTGTCTCCGCATGCTTCGCAAAGCATCGATTCCAATCTGCCCAATTTTTTTTATGTTTAAATAAGTTTATAATACTCGTAAAGCGCATTTAAATGGAAATCACGGAAACGCTCCTTGGAAAACTATTTTTAGTTTTCATTGTTGCGCTTACAGATTTATACGTACACTGTAAGAATAATATTATTTGCACCTCAGCTTTCCTTAACGGGGCTTACCTCAGCCCCGTTAGTATGATGTCAGTTTGATCGTCCCGGTGTGTCTACGCACAATACGCTTATTTTAGGTATGTTCGAGTTAAGGTTACGACGTCTCGTATAAGAGCTGTCATGTCGGGATTAAGACTCACAAGGTCATCGTATTCTCACCTGAGAACTGATGTTATTTGAGCTTTCGTACAATATGAGAAAGAAAATGGAATATTGAGCTTTCCTGTCCCCAAAAGAAATCCGCCGGAGTTGGGGCACTTCCGAGCGAAACCGCTACCATCAAGGTCCACGCCAAATCTGTAAAGAAAAGCACGCATGACCCGTGAGACCTCTACGCACTTCGCATGCTAGCATAAGAAAGCGTACCTTTTCCAGCGCTATATAACCGCAAATTCGATCGCTTACCGCTTTATGCGCTCAGCTCTCACACTTCTGTGTGAAGCTAGAGACGATATGCGTCATTTACATATTCCAGACTGTGATAGCCAGGTGGCTTTGCTAGTTTATCATGCTTTTAGAGTATTAGGCTTTTAAGACTCTTTTCTCCCAGTCCTTGCTTGACGACAACCCTGAAAACTCAACCGCCCTGGTGGTGTAGTGGCTATGGTACAAGAATGTTGACCAGAAAGTCATGGGATCGAATCTTGGCTGTGGCGACCGCAATTTCGATAAAAGATAAATGTTAGAGACCCCTGTACTTATATTTAGGTGCGCGTTGAAGAGCACTAGAAGGTCACAATTTGCGGAACCCTCCACTATGATGTCCCTCATTACAATATCATGCTTTTGGGCGCAAATCCCCAACAATTTATTATCAAGCCCTAAAAATGTGACACACAACACTAGAAAGTTGTGTACCAAAGTGTGTTGCGCCGTTATATGATATACCACTGGAAAGTATCGTATTAGTGTCACGAGGTTGTGATGGTGAAGAAGGCTGCAGTAAGGCTGGAAAATACGGAAGTCTTTACAGCGCCAAACTCTACCCGGAAAATGGAAAGTATAAGCAATACATGCTGTACTTTAATAGCGGCGAGAACAGCCGTTGGTAATCGAATAATAGAATCGTCGGCGGAACGCGTCGTCTTTAATATATCAGTGATCGAACCTTCCACTCTCATAGGCTCCCAATAAACTTTTCTCGCGTCCTGCGAGTAATCCTAACAGAAGCATTTGAAACAATTGCGTAGCTTCTCAAACACTGAGGCGTGGTCTTCGCTCAGCGGTGCTAGTAGTTTTATGGGCGATACCCGATCACATCAAAACCAAGAAAGAAGGGCGCATGACAATATTGCCACACGCGCCTTTTTTGTTTATGTCGATATGACCGGACAGTTCACACGTGTAACGACCACTCAGCACAGGCCACGCCGGAATGTCTGTGAACTTCGCGAATGTTTCAGGCTTCTCTGGTAGTGGTGAACGCGTGCCCCACGCGAGCAGTCGAGTTTATTCCGCAACTAACGCGGCCACAAACAATAACGCTAAATTATTCCTTCCTGTGGGTATCAAGGCTGGCACGTTTCACCAACAACCACATTGCCGACTATCGTGCTGAATAGGGACATCTTCAAGACAACTACAGAAGGACTTTGTTTATAACCACAACATCAGCAACGGAGTGTTGAAACGGAGTTATGAGCAGTTTTTTTGTGCAAAAGTCATAGTAGCTTTTCAAGACACAAACAAACAAACAGTTTTTGGATTGTTAGTCTCTTCTTATGTTTCTGCAATAGATGCGGTCATTCGTCGACATCGACAGAAAAATCTGAAGTGGGAAACTATGACATGCAGACGCTTTTAGAAACCGCTGAACTTCGTGGTGTTACCGATCGTTTCCGTGTGAACATTGTGCCTGAAGTTGAAGGACGCTTGGCAGGACTTGCGCTGGGTCCAAGTCCTTGAAATGTCCTGGAATTCCTTCTGATTCTTTGAGTCATGTACATCTTGGCTGGCCCAACCATCTGGGACAATTCGGCCAATTTCTATTCTCCAGTAATCTACAGCAGACATACCCCTTGTAAACCAGTCGGAAGGATTGTGATTGCATGGAAAGAAATGCCATGCTAATAGGCCACTGGCATTTATGATCACTGTAACTCTATGTCTTACGAATTGGAATAAATTATCGTGATTATTCCACTGCAGTGGGACATTATACCTCTTACTCGACTGGCTGATCGTCTCGTGAAATTGATCAAGTTTCGTACGGGTTTGAGTCACTGTGGTCTATAATACCCCTCACTTTTAGTTGGCCGACGCGGACGATATCAGCGATGGTACATCGTCACCGGAAGGGCTTTCCATTCATAGAGCACAAACTGTTATGATGGTAGTGAGTTCGATGAACACTTCGTTTCGAATTGGTTTTTGGTCTGAAGACCTGAACAGTGAATTCACGGCGGCTAATCCTTGAAAATTTTCTCAATACAAAATTTCTCGAAAAACACGAAAGAGTACTGTTCAATTATTCTAGAGTGTCTTTTTTTCCCAATCTTATGACTCCGGTTGTTTACCTGAAGACTGGAAAACAGGTAAAATTGTCCCAATTTTCAAATCCGGAAAAAAGAATGATCCCTCAAACTTTCATCCTATTTCACTTACGTCAGTTCCATGTAAAATTTTTGAGCACATCATTTTCACGCATCCTGTCAACTATCTAGAGGATAACATTTTCTTCTCGACCTCGCAACATGGCTTCCGGAAATCTTTTTCGTGTGAGACCCAGCTAATCACCTTCACAAACAACCTACATGTATATGTTGACTCTGGCTTTATTGTAGATTGTATTTTTTTAGACTTTGCGAAAGCTTTCGACAAAGTTAACCACTTCCTTACTGTTACATAAACTAAGTGCTTTTAATATTGACCCTCTCAAGTACTCGTTTGGATTCGTGAATTCCTTTCCTGTCGTGTACAGTACGTTACAGCCAACGGCTCTGACTCTTCATTGGCAACAGTTGGTTCAGGCGTACCTCAAGGGTCAGTGCTTGGTACGCTATTATTTCTGATCTATATTAACGACCTACCTACTAACATTTCTTGCCCAAGCTTGTTTGTTTGCCGATGACTGTGTCATTTACCGGAAAATAGCCAGCGATTCAGACGTCACATCACTACAAAATGATTTAGATACCATATCACAATGGTGCCGCACGTGGCACATGGAACTGAACGTCGCTAAATGCAAAAGCATGCGCGTAACCAGACGCAATGTTCCCTCTCCGTCACATTCCCTTAACAATTCACCCCTGCAAACCACAGCTTCTTATCGCTACCTTGGCGTTCACATATCTAATAACTTGTCATGGAAGGCATCACATCCATCACATATTAGGCTAAAGCAAACCAAACTTTTAGGTTACTTAAAAAGAAAGTTCTGTCTTTCCCCGCCGTCGCTAAAACTATTGCTCTATACCACCTACGTTCGCCCTCATCTAGAATACGCCTCATCTGTCTGGGACCCGCACAACTCTACATTAACACAAAGCATCGAGGCAGTGCAAAATGGCTCAGTTCGCTTTATTTCATCTAACTACGATCGCAACGCCAGTGTCACAAACATGAAAGCTGCTCTTAATCTACCTTCCCTAGCAGAGCGTAGAAAGCAATCACGCATCTGCCTTTTTCACAAAATGTACTACCATAACGCCACTCTTCGTTCCCTGTTCATACGCTCACCCCCATTTCGCTCACGCCGACTTGATCATCATCATAAGGTTGACATACCATTTTTTTTCAACTACTTCAGGCTCGCAATCATTTCTTCCCAGGACAGCAGGTGATTGGAATCACTTACCAGCCTTTATAACTGATATAACTGATACAACTGCTTTTAAAAATGTCTTATCCAGCGTACTGTAGCACTACATGTTTGTTTGTTTCTTAAACGCCTTGTACTTTACCAAATTTTTGTGTTTTTTTTTGTATAATGCTTCCGCTTTTACTTTTACCTTCTTGCTCGTTATTGTTCATGCTTTTTGTTTGCTATGTACACCCCCACCCCCCCTCTGTAATGTATTTATACCCTGAGGGTACAATAAATAAATAAATAAATAAATAAATAAATAAATAAATAAATAAACATCTGCGCTGCTTTGGAGTACACCTGTCAATGTCTTCCAGACGTAATCTGAGTCGTTGAGTAAGCACAGTCCGGGTTCTGCGTTTTCGTTAAGCAAGAGTTTATCAGCAGGAGTGTTTCCTTCTAGTCGCAGGTACTTCACAGAGTTGTCATGTAATGGTGAACAAATATCGTTGAAAAGAATGGTACCATGATGGCTTGTATAGGGCAGACTAGATAGTTGTGCTGGCTGCTCCGTGGAATTTTCATGATTTTGAGTGTTTGAGCGATTGACCGAGTCACTTGGTGAAATATGTTCAATGCAAGACTGGTGTCCCGTAAAGATATTGTGCCCTAGCTTCATTGCGAGGTATTCCTCAATAAATGATCGCTGTTTGCTACTCTCTAAAATACCCACATTCATAATCGTAACCAGCCCAAGCCCGGCATATCTGAAGGTACAGTCTCTTGTCCGTTCAAGAAAGAATGCCTAATAACTCCTTTTCTCGGAGTATTGTGTTGAATGGCAGAAATGCTCGAGGCGTGTCTGTTGTGGCAAAATGGACAAGTGAACTTTAGATGAGAGGACCTTGCCTGGCGATTTCGGGACGCACACCTGAAGGAACGATTGTGCTTGACTAGCTGCTGTTTTTTCTTATCGAGAGAAATGCTTCAGTTACAGGCACGTGCACCGTGTTTAATCGTTTGACAGAAGAAACATTTGCGCATTGCCAATGAAACCTTATGCAGAACAGATGTGGTACGATGGTATCACGGATTTTCGCTGTGCAGTTTTTTACTCCAGCCGACGATGTGAAACGCTGCTAGTAGCTATCTAATTCCACATTTGTGAAGTTGAGCGGGCCTTTCAACTTGGTGTCTGAATAACCAGCTGCCATTGTTCGTTCCGAAACATTTTCCGCGAGGTTTGCTATAGCAGCACTCCTTAACGCCTCCATCCGCTTTTTTACGTACAAATGGTCATAATACACCATGTGGCAAGGCGTTTCGCAAGATATCTGTTATCATTGTCCGAAAACTAAGTGCTGGTAGCTTCAAAGAGGTCAAACAACGAATATGTACTTGCAAGCCATTGTACAACTTCGGTAAACGTTTGTGACATCGTTTCCCGACAGGTTGTGCGGAAGGTTCACAACTGATACTGATCAATATTTTCGCTGTCACCGAACCTCGATGGCGTCTGCAGGACAAGATGTTGCGCCGCCTCTCCCGCGACGCAAATCCACAAGTAGTGCCACTTTGTCGTGCACCATACTGTCTCGTTCAGTTAAGCACTTTGCTCATACTGTTAGTAGAATTATGCCGATTCGTAAATATCTCCTCTAAATGTGAGAACATTTACCCTAGATAACTGTAAACTCGAAGGCGACGCTGCCATGTTGGATGTTGGGCAGAAAAAGCTATTTGCGGCTGCCTTTCACTTCGTTCCAACGCGGTGATCTCACAGCGTAATTTGGTCAACTAGCTGATGGCATGATCTGAATAGTCTGCCTCAGTGCAGACTTTCGGCGCCACATGTTCTGTCGCCCGATGTTCACATGTTCACATTCACATGTTCTGACGCCCGATGGAAATGTACGCTTGTACCACGCAATATTACAGCGATATTACATGTTTTATTGTGACGCCTGAATACGGGACAAGCCGAGACCCTAATATGTTCCGCACCTAATACCCTACATCTACGCAAATGGAAAGACATCTGTGTTGGCTCACCATGTAGCTAAATGCGTGAAACGCCGTAATTTATTGCAGTTCCTCTAATGGTACCATGAGTGCTTCCTGCTGCGGGAGCGACGCTTTGCTTGACTGGACATTACCATTGGCCACATGTTAAGAGCATCATCACGACTAATGTCTTCATCTGCCTGACAACGCCCACTGAAGGGCAAATGCGTCACCAACGTTTCTATAATTAACCAAGTCCTATGCTTGCTGCGGCCATGTTACCCCCTCAAACGTATTAATCGCATGTGTCACACTAACCTCTTGCCTCACGCTGACGCGCTGAACAAATGTACCTCTAAGACAGGTGCGCTTTGTTAGAACCAATACTTACGCATATAACAGCACTTTAAGAAGGTGGTTCACCATGTCGAAGGCGCCGTCATCCTTCACAACTGCTATGTTCTGCCCCGTGCACATGCTTCCACGCAAAGTGAAACCTGTAGCATAAGAATTTCGGAGAAAGCAATGTGTAATAATTTGACAAATACTGGACCCAGATCATAGCCTAGGTCTTACAATCTATGACTTGCTGCCTCCAGCGAATTTCCCAGAGCATACTCTCTTTTCCAGCCACATAGGGCGTCTGCGATGTTTTGAAAAAGGGCTCGATAGGGCAGACACATTACCGCGTTTCGTTTTCGTGGAACCGCTGCGTGTGCGATAGATTAATGGTCTCTCCGGCGGCTTTCCAGAACACGAAGTTTTCTATGTCATGGGTAGTGCGTATGACAGAGTTAAATAAGGCGAGTCATCCATAATTGCTCTAGGAAAAAGCATTGCGCAACTGTGAACATACTTCACCACCCTGCCCGGAAGCAAGAAGTAGTGAGTTCTAACGTATCTTTCCATTTGGAAGACTGTCAAACAGTACGTGACACAAAGAAAAATAAAGTGGCGAGGCGTGGGGTCATGTTATCGGGATTGCATACGCCTACAGAAAAAAAAAAAAAAAACAGAGAGGCGCATTGAGATTGAAAAAAAAAAATTGAACAATGCAGCGGATACGCGTTCGTAATGCAATAGGTGCTTGACAACGTTTTTCTTCGGAATAAGCACACTCATAAAAAGACGGTTACGTCAGTTAATAGCCGATATATAATAAAATACCTTCTTAGAGAGATAGATGGGACTTTACAAATAAAAAGACAAGTTACCGGTAGTTGCAGTCACGACTTTAAGAAAGCTGTCAACACGACTAGCGTCTTCTATTAGATCACAAGCTATGTGAATCTATTCACCAAATTCATGGTTACACCACATAACTGTAGGCTGTAGAAAAGATTAAGGTGGCTTTTGTTGACGCCATTTTACAAATTATGGGAAGTGAAGGTAAAATGCCTACTTTCTTTATAATTGATGTTTACGGTGAGAGTAATTATTTAGGCTTCTCATAGTGCTCTCTGACATCGCCCTGAAGTGAATTGCAGGTTATCGGAGAGGGCGCTGTCCAAGACGCGAAATAATTCCTATTCTCTTGTATTAATTTTCACTCACAATGGGAGAGTAAAGAAGGGCTGCTCTTAGAGAAAACAACAGTCTTTGTGTACCGCGGTTCGGTTACACAACTGTTTTGCTGCATAAGACGGCAGTTCATAGTCACCAGCTGACGCCACTCATAAAATCGCGGAATGGATTGCTTTCAAGGAGAATACAGACGCGGAAAGAAATGCACAAGTTATGATTGGAAAGAAAGTTTTTCACCCCACCTATGCCCGATCCCAGATATTTAACAACAGAGGGAAAGGCTTATTGTGGCATAAAATCTGAGAGGTCGGTCCGAATGAATTTTTCGATCTGCTACTCAGCGTTTGGAAAGGGGTACATAGTATCAAACAAAGACATATATCAAACAAAGACGCTACGTTGTTCAGTCAAAGGGATTCAATAGCCTAATGCGGCCATTTGTTGGCCCATGTAAGGGCACACTAGAACAAAATAGCGTAGCATATGTGTTGTGGACGATATCACTATCTCCTGCATGACAAAGGTGTGAAAGAATATGTTCCTAATAGATATTGCGTATGATATTCAGTTTTATCGAATGATGTAAGCTTGCAAAATCATGTAGGTGAAGTATTGTTTTTTTGTAGGCTTCTCCTCACGGCAATTTTCATTATAGTTACGCCGCAAATACGAAGACGTGTAGATGTGTTCACTAGGTATATTAATTTCATAATATCATCTTTGTGAGCTTTACCTAAATTAACTCCTCACGTCACAAATCGCTGTAAATACTTTCGTTTGACACATTTCAGGTGCTTCTCCTTTGCTTCCCAACGGCACATGCTAAAAAAGCTTGTGGGAACTTCAGCGTACAACAGTTGCGGCTGTAAGGCAAGCTAAGGTCAAACAGACAAATCATCAAACTCGGCCACGGCAGAAGTCAGCAATTTCGTCTCATATGATTGATTAAATAGGATTGGACCACTCAAAGCGCTTTCAAAGGAAAAAAGTCACGCCCCTCCCTACGTAGCAGGTAAAATGGAGCATTTCTCGATTAGTCTCGCAAGCGTACTGTGTGGGCGCAGCTTGCTCCCGTCGCTTTTCACAATCTTCAGCTCACTACCTTATCTTTCTCTCTCGTGGCGCCCTTCACGAATCATAGCAGATCTCGCGTTGCGGGTAGCGCCATGTTACCGAGAAACGGCGAATCAACAAACCAAGTTGAAAAATACAACAGAATATGATGACATAAATTTTTGTTTCTTGTAGCATTTCGGGACATGGCGTGCTGTTGTAATCCGGTGGTGATCTGACGCTAGGCGTCGTTCCAATCGTCCTGGTATTCCGAAGCTGCGCAAATTTATAGTTGGTTATGAAGAGCGATAGGCACAAACGTTCGCGTGTAAGATGCCGAAAGATGGTGAAAGTGGTGTTTTCAAGAAAACCATGAGGAAGCCCCGAAGTTTCATCACGGCTTACTGATGGGTAAAATATTAAGCGGCGCTGGTAATTTCGTGTAAAATTATTTTTTATACTTTCCATTGGTCGGAACACCATACTGTGTCACCAGTTGTCTCCTGCAATATACAACAGTAGTTTATGAAAACAGTTGAATTTCGCGGCGTCAATCACAATTGCAGAATTA
Organism: Rhipicephalus appendiculatus; assembly: GCA_030522465.1. Taxonomy (NCBI): domain Eukaryota; kingdom Metazoa; phylum Arthropoda; class Arachnida; order Ixodida; family Ixodidae; genus Rhipicephalus; species Rhipicephalus appendiculatus. The sequence goes on along the minus strand of JALIZH010006448.1, from coordinate 92,324 downwards.
GGCAGTTTTATTTTCACTTGCCTTGTTACGACGACTGCGAGGTCGTTATGGTGTACATTTGCTTTAGCATTCTTCCTTAGGAGATACATCAAGCGTTTATAAACGTTTTCAATGGACACTAGTCTTCCATTCTTTAGAAAAACTGCGCTGCTTTGAGCTGGCGTAAGCTGAAACACAAAAAAAACTTGCCCTTAATTAGAAATCTCGAAAATTTCTGGAGTGCCACATATTTCACATGAATTTTAGTTCAAAAGAAATTTTCAACACTGCAACAAAATATCTTCACTCTGCGAAGCACAACACAAAATATGTTAGCAAGAATTCGCTAAGAAAAAGTCACCGTAATTCTGGAGGCTGAAAGGCAGAAAATATCACGCCACGTTAAAAAAACACATTGTAAACTCAACCGCTGACCAACTGTTCACTCAATATTTCTTTCTTTCTGCTTATCTCGAAATTATTATTCTGCTCATAAAACACGCTAATGCCGTGGATTGCCGTGAGGCAATCCTTTACCTTTTCGCGCCCCGTTCTGCTACTGGATCTCTAATTATCCGCTATTGCCACAAAGGGCTTTTTGTTCAGAGCAGATTGTCGGCCCGAAGAAATACTACTCACATGGATAGTCTTTAAATATCTTGCAGGTAAGTATTTTGTAAATGGTGTGTATTCATCAGCAGTACAGGCGATTGCTGGGAAGGTACGTGGATGTGCGGACCCCGCCAAAGAAAGGAAAGAAGAAATCTGTGGTATTCACAGAACATTCAACACGTTCACAGCGTAAGCCACAGTAGTGGATTTTCAAGAATGTATCGTGAAGTCCTTTTGGATTCCTACTGAAAGTACAGAGCATGGACTGTAGTGTGTTCCTGAGCTCTCATTTACCGAAATATTTTCAGGTGTACTTCATAGCTGGGACAAAAATTGGGGGGACCCTTAAGCTTCGCCTTTAAGAGTTGAACGCGATAGCGATATCCCGTCCCTAGTGCGTACTTCAATCACTTAGTGCATACTATGTAATGGGTAGTATGCTTTAAACCAGGAGAAATTATGCGCGGCAAATGTGGGAAATGTTTTCGAACTTGCTATGCACCCACTACGTGGTGTTAAGGGAATACGCGCAGTAAGGTGTGTGCCGTTTGTAATGGGTGGCTGGCTTTAAACTATGGAATCGTTATGATAGTCACATATTCTGACGCCCGATGGCAATGTACGCTTGTACCACGCAATATTCCTGGGATATTACATGTTATATGGTGACGCCCATATAAAGGACGCTTGCGTTTGCGAAGCATGAAAGTTATTTTCACTGCATTTCCAAGCAGAGGAAGTTATTTTCGCAGTATTTCCGAGCAGAGGCATGGCTGTGTGGTAGAACGCCTGCTTGCCACGCAGACAACCCGGGTTCGATCCTCACTCGTACCCGAAAATTTTTATTATTTATTTTATTTGCATCTTTCTCGATTTTTCGGTCACGGACAAGATGATGATTTTTCGGTCACGGACAAGATGATGATTTTTCGCTCACAACCAATGACGCCGACGCCGACGCCGGAATTTCTGCGAAACGAGCTCTTTAACGCTATCGCGTTAAAACTGTGACGCTGTAAGCGAAGAAAACCTTAAAAAATGGTATAACTGTCCCAGTTCATTCATGCTTCCGAATATTGCCGATATGTAATATGGACGATTTTGGCTGGAGCTATTTTTTTACGTTACGAAACCAGCTGCATAAATATTGAGGCGAAGGGTGTGCTAACATTGGAGTGATATTCGTTCAATGCTGGTGTGTTTCCATAGAATATTTTATTTTGCTGTGAAAGTGAGCCGCAATTAAACATTGAGTTCAACACTTAGAGAGAATGGTCTGATAGTATTTTGGATAGACGTCACTTTATTTCGCGTAATATGTTACCGACAGAGGTTGCTTAGGAGCTGTCCCATTGGCTCCGCGGCTAACGCGGCCTCTGCAGTGCACTTGCAAAAGCAAGCATGGTGCAAAGCACATGGTATTAAGAATATAGATTTAAAGGATAGTAGTGATCGTAAAGGACCTCACTGATATTGTTACAACCTGCTCAAAGAGAATTAAGTCATAGTATTGGATGTAAGCGGACTTACCGTATAAATACCTTGAATCATGACCTTGAATTGCCCTACTGCCAACAGCGTCAGACGCCTTGATACCTGGATGAAAGCTTCACTAAGTGATGGTCATTAAGTCGCAACAGAAGGAACCAGTAGCTCAATATTCATTCCTGATTACCCGCCGCCGCAAAACAACCGTCACATTAAAGTGCTGGCTTGTCGACACTGTTGGTGTGTGTCAGCGTTTCGCTCGGGAAACAACTTTTCCGACGTAAGAATTAGGTGGCTCGAAAGAATACTTATAACATGGTCATTCCAAGCGGAGTCAAAAGGAACACACATACACACACACACACGCACACACACACACAAATGCGCGCGTGTCACTACGATTACACTAGAGTTGAAAACTACTGATACTGTGATCTATGACTTCGCTGGCTTCTTTGTCAGTTTAGTTCATTACCTAGCGTCTAAAAAAGCAACAAGCTCTATTATCTATTCCCCTCACTTACAATTCTCCTTCCCTTCACACGTGGGTGCTGTCAAACAGTCACAGTGAGAACGAACCTAAACTAAGACACCCATAATATCCTTTTAGTGAGCCGGTTCCCGCTGTACGTACAGTACCACGGCTTCCATGTGAACATTGTTAACTGGTTAATCTAGCTAACTGCTGAGCCACTTCACTACGTTGACATAGAACCTGTGGCACTATACGTACAGAAGAACCGCACCATGGTAATGTATTATGGGTGTTGTCTTATCTTAGGCCTTTCGCTCTGTGACTTTAAGTATTACCTAGTATTTTTGTTCTTATTCTTAATTTACTTCTGCCTTCTCTGTCTTGAAACTTTATTTCAAACAGGTGACGAACGTGTAATGATGAATATTTCCTAACCTGTACTGTGCTTTCTCTTTTTTTTTGTCGCCGTCAACACTCTCCTTGAGAAAACGGGGCACTTTGAACACTATTCAAGGTTCCACTGTCGTTACATCCATCAAGGCATGCTTTGCCTGTACCCCGTACTCCCGCACCTTGACCCTTACAGGACAAGGGACAATTTAGTCGGGCTAGTTGGTATATCCATCGCCGTACGTAGCGTAAGACGTTACTTAAAGATACATACAAAAATGACAAACCACTAGCGCTTACAACATAAAGTTTAGTGCGAGATTGGCAGGCATATACAGGTTCAAGAAAACTTAAGAAAACGGGCCCGCGTACCAAGAAACTCATTATTCAACCATGTCTACCGAGCAACCCATCAAAATTTGAAAGTTCTCTAATAGTAAGGAAAATAGGCGGCGCGCTCGCACATTCAATGCCATCACGTTTCATTTTAGCTGCCACATCAGTCAACCGGTTTGACAATTACCTGTCGCGATAAACAATGCTTGTGTTACCAGCATTTAGTAGACAATCTCAATCAATACAAGTGTTAGCTGACCATTGGCAATTTTCGCGCATTGTCATCGTTCTCTCTGAAGGCGGTCCTCCGCACACCTTTCGGTCTGCCTAACGTAGGCGCGACCACATGACACCGGTATTCTTTAAACGACAACGTGTGCGCTTGCCAACACGCTCGATACACAGTTAAATGGTCGTAGCAAAAACACTCTTCCGGCGCACTCGTGACACTTAAAGACAAATACTTTATGTTTATTATTCCTTACAAATGCCGTCCAACGGAGGGGCTGCGGAGGGCGCCGAGCCGTACAAACTGCGCATTGAGAGTGAAGTAGACAAACTCGATCTCTAACTGCTGTCATAAAATATTATTATTGATATTTGGCCACCATGTTTGCTTACATATAGGACACTTAACTATATTAAGTGTTATTTTCTACATTTCGTACCACAATACGCATATATGATGGGAATTTTGACACTCACGCACCTCTGTCCATTTGCAATGAGGCAGTGTAGCGCATTCAGGATCGACATTTAGTTACTGGTTGGAGGTGCTTGCGAAGCATTATCTAGGGCCAATCCCGAGATTTCTCTCGAAAAAAAAAAATCGGAATTAGAAATCGGGATACGCTTTCATCGGTGCTCTTCGGCCACCCCGTTCTGTGGGTCAAGTAAATGTGGAAAAAAGTCCATTAAGTCTGTTCGAACATGCGGCCAACTTAGACGAAGCTCCACAGTAGACGTGTTGGGAGAAGGGGCGATGGCTTTTGTGCCCTACACAACCGGTAACTAACTCCACAGCTTGGAGAAAACATCTTCCTGGGTCAACCAACTTGAAGTGACGTTCCTACTTGTCACCCGTGGTTAATGTTGCTTTAGCTTTCCTGCGTTGAACGAGGTCACACGCATGTTTCTGCCACTCATCTCCAACTGCTGGTGACTCCTTTTTACTGCGGCCTCCTTTCTACGATTTCGCGATCGCAGACAACGTCCGAAGGTGACGACGGAAGAGACATGTTCTTGCAAACGCGGGAAACCAAGCCAATTACGATGTTAAATGTGTACTTACGTTCCTCTTTGTTCACTCTAAATTTCCGCCATTGGAGGGGAACCGTTAATAACGACCTGCTGTTGGAATGCCCGGCTTCTGCAACGAGCGCCACGCTTACCGACCAAGGACCTACGTCTGCGGTCTCTTCACCATTACGATAGTCCATCATGCTTAGGCAGCGTGGGTGTTGTTTTATCGGGCCGCATTCAAGGTATTCGCAATGCCCACAAATTATAGGTGGCGCGCTGTGCGATTCAAGATGGCAACTGGA
>JALIZH010006448.1:0-82500 GCA_030522465.1 Rhipicephalus appendiculatus | reverse complement strand
CGTGATCTGCGCAGTAGTCATCGATCAACCAGACGCCGTTCACCTTCGCCCGTTCGTCGCTCCTCGTCTCCGCTTCAGCCTGCCTCCCTCTCCTCTGACCATCGTCCGGAAAACTAAGCGATGCAGTTTTTGGAGGAAAAACTGCATTCAAATACAGGACTGAAATGCCTCCAGCGCGCCCTTACAATATGATCTCGCTAACAGTTGAAGGACTGCACATCGATGCTTTGGTGGACACTGGGGCTACGTTTTCTGTTATTCGTGCTGATTTGTGTGCCCGTCTCCGAAAAGCCACGACGCCCGACGATGGTCCTACGCTGGTTACACCCCAGGGAAATACAATTCGCCCTTCCGCGCTCTGCACTGCCCGTGTACTAATCAATGACATTCTTCACCACATCGAGTTTGCTGTGCTATCCCCGTGCTCTATCCAACTCATCTTAGGATGGGATTTTCTTTCTTCTGCTTCCGCGGCTATTGTTGTGGACAACGTGTCGTCCAGCTTACCGACACAGACCACGTTGGTCGGCGACGAAATCTCCAAGCCACTTCACCTCATCGCTGCTGTAGACATCGAGCTCCCACCACGTGAACAACGAGTAGTAATAGTTGTGTCCGACGGCGTCGACACTGGTGACGTATTGGTCTACCCTTCACCACGTTGCCTTAGTAAAGGCATAGCTATAGCATCGGGTATGGTTCACTTCCAGAATGGATCAGCTGTCGTCGCAGCTTCTAACACAACATCAGATAAAGTTTTACTTCCGCGAGGCCCCACTGTGGCCTGCGTTGCCGACCTGGAGCCTGTATGCGTCGTGCCTCTTACCCTAGTATCCTCTAAAGGCCATTCTGCTGGTGATTCTCCTTCCTCCGCACTTACAGCATCCATTAGCAGTGACTGGACAAGCTCGCAGAAGCAGCAGCTGCTTGCTTTGCTGGAGAAGTATGCTAACAGTTTTGATGCCTATTCGTCGACCTTGGGCCAAACTACCGCCGCCGCACATCGTATTCAGACCGACGGAACATCCATTGTGCACCGCCGCCCGTACCGCGCGTCTCTAGCCGAGAGAAAAATCATCGAAGAAAACGTAGCCGACATGCTGCAATGGGAGATACTTCGCCCCTCAGCCAGTCCTTGGTCGTCTCCCGTTGTTCTGGTGCGGAACAAAGATGGTTATGTACGATTTTGCATCGATTACCGGGCGCTCAATAAGATCACTAGAAAAGACGTATACCCCTAGCCACAGATTGACGACACCCTCGATTCCTTACAAGGTGCGGAATTTTTTCGGGCCTTGACTTGCGTTGCGGCTACTGGCAAATCCCCATGCACGAAGAAGACAGAGAAAAAATTACACCATCTCCCGCTAAAGGGAACCATGTGTAGATGTGAAGCAGCGGGCGCTAACGCCTTACACTGGCGGCGGCGTTGACGCTGGCGCTATCGCAGCGTTGCGCAGGAGAGAAAACTGAGGAGGCGCAAAGCACGCAGTGATGGAGCGGTGTTTCCTACTGGAACATGCCAATCGCTGCTAATGGGCAATGAGAGACAGAAGACTCCGACTGGACACAGAGACCCGCAGTGCGCTTTTAGTTAACGCGCACACTGCGAATTTTTATTGTTCAACAACGCACAGGAGACATCTCCCACCGGCACCACCTTGGAGGTCAAGATCCATTGCCATATATACGGGATGGCCAGTGAACGGTTGTGCAGCGCGAGCAGTCGGTTTTTTCAACCAAGAAACTCGCTAGCAGACGCTGCCTGCGTCGGCGTCGCGAGGCGAGAGAGGGGGGGGGGCGTAGGTGAGGAGAAAGAGGGGGGGGACGCGCATGCGCAGTGGGGTGTGGACGCTGTGGGCAGGGATGCCTAGAGGAGAGAGGGGGGAGCGTAGGAGAGGGGTGACGCGCATGCGCAGTGGGAGCGCGTGCAGGGATGCCTAGAGGAGAGAGGGCGGAGCATAGGAGGGGAGAGAGGAGGGGAGGCGCATGCGCAGTGAGGGTGTGGTTGCCGCGGGGAGGGATGCCTAGAGGAGAGAGAGAGGGGGGAGAGGACGTTTTTTTATTTTTATTTTTTTTTGAGGGGGTTTGCGCATGCGCAGTAAGGAAGAGCACACCGCACACCACCACCACCACCGGATTAAGCTTCGCCATAAGATGCTTCACATCTAAAACAGCCTTTGCAACCCCGGATGGCCTATTCGCCTCGTGTGCGACCGATGGCGGCGCTGCGAACGGCGCTCCGGTGACGCAAAGGCGGGGATTCGGCTTTTGTCGTCTGCTACGCTCTGGCTAAAACAGCAGCATTTTTATTATAGTTCGCTCGCGTCGCACGGCGTTCCTCGACTACTAGCTGCATTTTCTTGTAATGATATTTATTGAGATGACTGCTAGCATTACATGAGTTTAAGAAACGTTAACATTTAACATATCTTCTGTATACCGACAACCATCGCGGTCAGGTTCATGCCCCCCGAGTTCGTAGCGTCGCTCACTGGGCTGGACGGCGTTGAAATAGCTTACATGAGAGCGCAAACGCCCGCGCCAAGTGAGTTAAAGAGAGTCTCCGCTGCTTTGAAATCGCAGCGCGATCAATTTTGCGGCTTATTCGCAAAAATCAGCGTTGTGTAAACAGACTTGAGATGAAAGAAAATTCACGCTCCACAACCAATTGTAGTCATGTGGACTTGTGCAGACACGACAGCCGACAAAATGAAATCGATAAGTTCATCGACCAGCGGGTTATTGCGGACCACTAGCATAGATTGGGCGAGCTGGATGCAAATAAGATCCCTCGGAATGAAACGCCAGCAGTGGTGCGCGTGGTACAGTTCGCCTCTTATGATTACAGATAGATACGTTCATGAGCCGCATTCATGTTTTCGATCACGCAGTGCTGCCTACTCGACTGTGCGAGCCTGCCAATGGTAATGACAGGATGGCGCGCACTATATTTGTAATGCTTGGGCAACGCGATCCGCTGCAGTGTTCGCGTTTCACTTGACACCGATAGTACAGCTTGGTAAACATTAGGAAATCGGCGAATGTGTCCAGGAAGAGGAAAAGAGAGCTCTTTCCCACCATTCTTTTGCCCCTGTGGCTGATCATTGTGATTCTTTACCGTGCTGTAACAAGGTTGACTATTTTAAGGTGGGAGCCTTAGATTCCACTTAAATTGCGAAAATTGACCGTCGGCGTTCCGCGTCGCCAGCGTCAACACGAGTGATGCGAAAATTCATCACATGATCACGTCATCATGACATCCCAGACCGACAAAGTTTGTGACGTCATAACGTCATGTCACATGATTACGCCATCACATGACATCGTCGCTTTGCATTGCCTCCGTGATTGGTGGGCCGATTTTGGAGGCGATGCAAAACCAGGTGATGTGTAGAAAGCTTCAATGCAAAACCACGTTACGTCCAGAAAGCATTCGGAGGGGGGGGCGGCGAAGGAATAATACATCGACTCAAGAAAAAGATGGCTTTCGCCTTCGAGTCAACTTAGGCAAATGCATAAGGAACTCGAGTCTCTTTAGTACAGTGATCGCACCAAGCCACATCAGGAGTCGACCGTTGAGACTGATTTACAGTATTTTATTGCAAATACATCTTTCGATTGCGAAAGCTTTATATTTATCAACGTTAGTATGATTACACTAATTCTGTTCAGCATATTTTCAGACCACCGTGAACGAGTGAACAAACGTCGATTTCTTAACGTAAGGATTAAAATATATAGCAAAAAAAATGAACAAAAATAAAAGAAAATCACTCCGGACAACCTACCGATATTTCATATCCCCGTCGTGCATCCCCTTTAGACTCACCCTGTTTATTTCGTGTTTCAATTTAAAGTACTTACGACGTGCTTACACAGCAGCTGCTAAAAATGTGTATTTAATCAAACGTTGTTGCCGGTGACGCCACTTAATTTATTTGAATGACATCAGACGTCGTTTGTCATGCTCCGAACATACGAATTGAATCGAAGGAGCAGGCTTGGCAACCGAACACGCGCAGCAAGCGGTATACATTTATTGCGCTTTAACGCAGACATGGAAGCTGAAGCCCGAACGCTGAAGTCAGTTATCAAAAACGGGCAGGAAAGTCATTTTGAGTGCGCCACGGCCATAGAACAGTCGCGAAAAGAAAAATTCACCATAGAAGCAGATCGTACACATGGATGGCTAGCAGACAACAGGTGCAATCGACACAGAACGTGCTCCTGACGGCAACTCCGCTCGATTTCGATGGGCATTTTGCTTGAACATTCAGTACAAATTGCTTTATCAACTCGCCCACCAATGTTTCAATAACTCGAGCACGATAGACAGGCTGGCAGCGTCGAGCAGCCTTCACGTAGTGAACGCGCGCGCGAAGAGCTGCATCCGAGTCCTCTCCCTGACGTCACACGCGAGAGGGCGCCACTCCAAGATCTCGAGGCGAATAGGAATTCAACGTTATGCCTTTCGGCCTCTGCAATGCGCCCGCGACTTTTGAGCGCATGATTGACACCGTGCTACGTGGCCTGAAATGGAAGACTTGCCTATGTTACGTAGATGACATTGTTGTCTTTTCATCGACATTTCCCCAACGCTTGGATGAAGTCCTGACGTGTCTCGTGGACGCTGGTCTTCAAATTAACACCAAGAAGTCTCGTTTCGCCAGCAAATCGATTAAAGTCCTTGGTCATGTTGTGAGACGGAATTCGTCCTGGAAAGACGGAAGACGGAATTCGTCCTGACCCTGAAAAAATTGCTGCGATGCTTGGTTTCCCTCGCCCTGAAAAGCCTAAAGACCTAGGAAGTTTCCTTAGTCTCGCCTCTTACTTTCGGCGATTTATACGAAACTTTGCCTCCATAGCTGCACCACTCCACAAACTACATGGTTCCATTATGCCATTTGAGTGGTCTCAGGAATGTGAATCGGCTTTTGCCATCTTGAAGAGTGCCCTCACGACCGACCCAGTACTATCCCATTTTTACGAGGACGTACCGACTCTTCTGCACACAGACGCTAGCGGCCGTGGTTTAGGCGCCGTTCTTCTGCAACGCGAGAACTCTTCGCGAGAGCGAGTCGTTGCATACGACAGCCGTGTACTCTCCGCAGCCGAGAGAAACTACACTATAACCGAGCAAGAGTCATTTGTTCAGTGCAGAAGTTTCGTCCCTATCTGCACCGTCGCCACTTTACCATTGTAACCGACCACCACGCACTATGCTGGCTTTCGACACTCAAGAACTTGTCGGGACGCCTCGGCCGCTGGATTCTACGCCTTCAAGAGTATGAGTGCGATATCATTACAAGTGTGGCAAAAAGCACCGAGACGCGGACGCTCTCTCTCGCTGTCCACTACCTGCAGCCCCGCTTGGCGTTTCCGCAACTACTTTGCACAACAAGCGCTCGGAGTCCACTTCTACGTCGGTTTTCTCTCTTGCCTCTATCGACCAGCTGCCTTCGGACAATCAGCAAGACTTTCCCTCTCGCCAGCTCGCTGACCCTTACTGTCGGCGTATCATAGGCTACCTCGCTGGCAATTCCCGTCCACCTAACGCGAGGCTCCGTCGCAAACTCTCGCAATTTAAGCTGGACAACTCGGTGCTGTACCGCCGAATTTACCATCCTGACGGTAAGTGCTGGGTTCCCGGTTCTACCTCGATCTTCTCGCTACCACGTCCTCAGAGCGTTTCATGATGATCCAACATCAGCTGTCCTCGGCTATCATAAAACATACGACCACCTTCGAAGTCGATTTCATTGGCCTGGCTTTACCACTAGAGTAGCCAGGTACGTCGGCTCCTGCACGATCTGCCAATGTCGCAAACTCCCAACATCCGCTCCCGCCGATGCACTGCAGCCTCTTCCGTGCCCAGCAACACCATTTGAAGCTATAGGCGTCGATCTTTATAATACCCTTCCAGTCAGTGCCGCTGGTAACCGGTGGATAGTGACAGCCGTTGATCATTTGACACGCTACGCCGAAACAGCATCTGTAACCACTGGTTCAGCCACTGAAATTGCCGACTTTGTTCTCCAAGCCATTATACTGCGTCATGGTGCTCCACGTGTTCTCATCAGTGACCGTGGAAAAGCCTTCCTCTCTCAACTAGTGAACGAACTTCTCCTCGCCTCCTGCACAACTCACAAGACCACCTCTAGTTATCACCCCCAGACTAACGGCTTAATTGCCGACATGATCGCCGCCTATATTCAACCAGACCACAAGAACTGGGACGCGATTCAACCTTTCGTAACTTTCGCCTATAATACCGCCATCCAGCGGACAACCGGCTACTCACCGTTTTACCTAGTTTACGGACGCTCCCCTACTTCCTTTCCGGACGTTTCTTTCTTCGCCTCCAACGTAAATCCATCTCCATCCGCTCCCAAGGAGTACGTTTCACGACTCGCCCAGTGTCACCAACGTGCTCGTATAAATACAGAAGCCAGACAGCAAGAGAGCAAGATCGTTTATGACGAGTCACATCGTGCTGTATCCTTCCGACCAGGTGACGAGGTGCTGCTCTTAACGCCTGTACGCACACCCGGTTTGTGTGAGAAATTTCAGCCACGGTTTATCGGGCCGTACACAGTTCTGGAGGAGACTTCGCCAGTGAATTATCGCGTGATGCCAATTGCAGCCCGAGCAGACCACCGTTATCGAACAACTGAGGTCGTCCACGATGAGCAAGACTTTCCCTCTCGCCAGCTGGCTGACCCTTACTGTCGCCGTATCATAGGCTACCTCGCTGGCAATTCCCGTCCACCTAACGCGAGATGAAGCCCTTTATGCCACGTTCCTCGTCGCCTTGACCTGCAGCGGCCAGGCTGGCCGTCTTCACGTGGGGAAAATAAGTGTGGGCATTTATAATACCAGTCCTCTTCATCTGTACATTATCATCATCATAATGTGTTGGTTATGTATCCTCATCGTTGTCGTGTATGAGCATCATCATTGTGGATTCATCGTAGATCCGGGCTGCTGGGTTCTCGGGCCAAATAAAGGTCGTCTAAACCAAGAACTCATAAGATATCTAGATATCGTAAAGGAAGAGACAAGATACAGCGCCCGTACGCTGGACCGGCTGTTCTTATACTCCACCTCGTGTGCCTTCTCTTCCTCGAGCCAGCCGGGTATGCGCGCGTGCCCGAGCACCGCTGTGCCATCATTACAATGTATATATATATATATATATATATATATATATATATATATATATATATATATATTGCCAAAAGTGGTTCGACGTTCGCAGAAGACGCGTGCAACATACTGCGTTTGTAAAAGGCGCCGCACAAGTGACAAGCAAAGCGCGCCCTCACTGCGACGAGAGACGATGCACATTATCCCATATGCTCTGGCGATGCACAGCGCTGCGCGATAGCGAGTCTCTCAGCACAGAGGGCGCCTGGAGGACGGCAATCACGAGCTCGGACCGGGAGGTCCAAATCCGGGCTGTCCACAGGGCCCGCAGTGTGGCGGAGGGGCTTGCCCTTCCTGTCCCTACGTGGGTGCGGCCCGCAGCAGACCATCCCTCGTGAGGGGAATCGGCTCCTCAGGACATTTTATAAATAAAGTTAATTGACTGACTGACTGACTGACTGATGTAACGCGGGCCTGCGCGCGCGCCACCATGCTACGCCACGGACCGGCACGAGACACCATGTATGAGGAAGAAGATACCGACGAAGTTCGGAATAGCTAGCAAGGGACATACCGTACGGTACGAAGCATAGGCGGAGAGTACGGGAGGGGGGGCTCGGGGGCTCGCCCCCCCCCCCCCCCACCCCGGACGGCTTCACGGGGAGCAGAGCCCCCACCGGCGCCTGCCCGGGATATTTTTTAAGAGCTTGGCTTAGATCCCCGTCCATTGAAAACAAGCGTCTGGCCTCCTGTCTGGCTGCTATTTATTTCACAGGGGGCTGTTTATACCCGCTTTTTCATTTCAGGCTTTTAAAATTACGATCATGGACCAGTGACAAGTGAAACACTCAGTTAATAATTCCCCGCAAGGAGTTTTGTATGTCCAGAATATGGTGTGTTAACAAACAACTGAGGCGACCTCTTAGTGTTCTATAGTGATAAAAAATTGTATTTTCTACCACCTGAGAATTATTTTTGGCCATCACAAATTGAAGATTAAAGCTTCCTGTACCAGCATTAGGCCACTGTCTCATGTCTGGTGCATGTTTTAACAAAGTAATGCATGTCAATAAAGGAAATAGGCGGGTCCCACTCATTGCGGGAATCGATTTTACGTGATGCAGTCACCGAGTAGCAGCCTATACGGCATTTTTCGCTTTGAGCCCAGCTTTGCGAGGAGGATTGATGTCTGTGTGTTGGTTGAAAAATAAATCGGGAGTCATCACAAAAGATATTCATACTGATATCGCGGTGTAGGCTCCAAAGAGAATAATGTGGTATAAAAGACTTTAATTATATTCTTTAATTTAGGAGGCGGACATGCTCTCTCTCGATATATATACATACATATATATATATATATATATATATATATATATATATATGAAGTTACAGGGAGAACATTGACAAGAAGACCAAGCCGGGCCCCGCCCCCGCCGGCAAAATGAAAACTCTCCGCCTATGGTACGAAGAACCTTATTTAAAGATCCGGAGAAGTGCCACCCTTAGGGTGACACCGCGGGCCGCTCCCACGAGGGGACAGTTAGAACTAGCCTAACCGCCGCATCGCAGGCTCTCTGGACAGCCCAAAGTTGATTCTTGCCAGCAATTCAGTTTCTGAGTTTTCGGGCACAGGTTCGTCCTAAATAAATACTTTTATAGTAGCAGGCGCTATATTCATTGGTAATAATACATATATATATATATATATATATATATATATATATATATATATATATATATATATATATATATATATATATATATATATATATATATATATATACTTCGAAGTAGAGGACGTGCAAAACGAAAACTTCGTTTATTTTTCCAATGTTTCAGCCGAGGCCCGGCCTTCATCATGTTTTTCCCTGATGAAGGCCGGGCCCCGGCTGAAACGTTGGAAAAATAAACGAAGTTTTCGTTTTGCACGTCCTCTACTTCGAAGTATTGCATTTGCTGGATCCAAGGACACCTTCTTCTTCATATATATATATATATATATATATATATATATATATATATATATATATATATATATATATATATATAGCTGGGATTCGAACCTGCGACCCTTCGCGCAGCTGAGCGTACGTTGTACAGTGTACTAACGGCGAGCGATTCAACTACGCCACTTCCCGCTGGCGTTACGCAGAGCTCGGAGGGCTTCAGCGAGTTCTCTAACACCAGCGAGATGGCGCGAAGGGCACAGTTTAAAGGTCGTCGTCCCGCTCGTTGCGATGAGCGTGCTTGTCCTACATATATCATCTGTACTTTGCCTTGCAGGGCGTGGTCGCCCGTGCGCGCGCGCGTGATTATATTGTGATGGGGTGGTTTGTACGTCTTGAGCTTTTAACGCAAAGTTTGCGTTGAAGTTACAGAACTCACGAAGGTCACTTTGCTCGCTGGAGCGACCGCGTTTGCAAAAGGCGCGCGCTGCTAACTGTGACAGTTCTTAGTTCGCGCTCGTACTGTGTAGACCTGTGTGTTCGTTTCGTGCGTCCTTCTTTGTGTTTGTGGAGCGCGCTGCAAGTGTCTAGCTGTGACAGTTGTTAGTTCGCCCGCGTTCTGTGTGCGTTTTTTCGTGCGTACGTTGCGCTTGGGCAGCACGCTGCAGGTTTCGAGCTGCTTGCCATTCTTCGCCTGGCATTCCAATTTGTTGCTATCGCATTCAATGCTTCGCCCTTGCGCCGATACTGCCACTTTTGTATGCTTAAGAAACGCTCTCAAACAAGTCATGCGTCCTTGCTTAACCTACAAGCTTAACACTACTCAGCCTTCCCTAAAAATTTTCAATGGAGGCGAAAATGCTTCAGGCCTCTGTACTTAGATTTAGATGCACGTTAATGAACCCCAAGTTGTCGAAATTTCCGGAGCCCTCCACAACGGCGTCTCGCATAATCATATGGTGGTTTTGGGACGTTAAACCTCAAGAATTATTAGTAGTCTTCCTGAAAATGTGTTTAAGCGGCTGAAAAGCAATCTTTATTCGCCTAGGCAACTTGCCCTTCTAAACGGTTCGAAATAATCATCAGTTCATGCGAAGTCTGGTGTGATGATGATGATATATGTTGTTTATTGGCGCAAGGGCCAATGGATGGCCAAAGAGCGCCAGTACATGATGACGAGTGCGAACAATGATTATGTTAAGTGGCTGTAAAGGGGCCTAAAATTCCTCGCCTTAAAGGCGGGTAAAACATATAGGTATTAAAATCATGACAGTGACATGAAATGTGTGCAGTGAAAATGATTGGCAAACGGTTGTGATTAAAAAACTCTGGAGAGATGGTATGAGCACGAATGTCTCGTGAACCGCCCTTGTGACCAAGGGCTGTGAGACAGGTGCCTCCTATGATGTAGCTACCACAGCAGCAATCTCTGTTCAGAGATCGCGCTGCGGATTACCAGGGTAAATTACGTCAAAACAATGTAGGTCTTTGAAAAACGCGAACAGTGAATCATGTTTGAAAAGCGGATCCCTACCGATGAACATTTCTGGATGAAGAGGCATTTGCTCTCGGTAGGGTAATGGGAAATGTTTTTTTCTAATAGGATCTAATCCATTGCATTGAATGAGAATATGAGGAACAGTAAGGGGTTCGCCACATTTCTCGCACATAGGTGGATCACCGCCGGACAGAAGGTAAGAGTGTGTACTATATGTGTGTCCTATTCTAAGCCTGGTTAGTGTTACTTGTGTGCGGCGGGACCTCGATACTGCTGGCCAGTTTCCAAGACTTGGCTTGATAACATGTAGCTTATTTTGTGTTTGTCTGTCCCATGAGCGCTGCCAATAAGCCCTCAGCTTTCGTTTTAGGAAGGGTTTTAGGTCTAGCGCCGGCACAGCTATGAATGTATCAGATGCATTTTCGTGGACGGATGCAGCTAGCTTGTCTGCCAACACGTTTCCTTCGATGTCGCGATGTCCTGGCACCCACATATCACGACATGTTGTTTAGATGTGTAAATTGTGCATAGCAGTGAGTACAGCGAGACGATTACAGGATTTTTGTGCGTTTTAAGATTCTTCAAAGCTTTTACAACGCTTAAGGAATCCGTGTATATAACAGCGTGGTGTAAGCTTATTTCCTTAATGTGTTTAAACGCCGCCAGTATCGCATATGCCTCTGCTGTAAAAATGCTTGAGTTCGGGTGGAGGACGCCGGCGTTCCAAAAGGACGGACCGACCGCCGCGTAAGACACACCAGCGTGGGACTTCGGCGCATCCGTAAAGAATTCGGGGCAATTATATTTGTGCTGAAGTTCCAGGAAGTAGGTACGAATATGTGCAATAGGCGCGTGTTTTGTAACTTCCTCGAAGGATACATCACAGTCTATGAGCTGCCATTGCCACGGCGGCGGCTGTACAGCGGGCGCCATTACGCGGTGTTCAAAGAGCGGGACTTCCATTTCTTCGGCAAAACGTCGCACACGTAGCGAGTATGGCGCCCTTGATGCAGGACGGTTATGAAATAGCTGAGTACTAGATAAGTCATTCACAGCACTGTATGTGGGATGTTCATTGTTTACATTGACTTTGAGAAAATATACGAAGGAAATGTAGCATCTCTGCAGATGAAGGGACCACTGGTTTGATTCGGCGTAAAGGCTTTCCACAGGGCTTGTCCGAAAAGCACCCGTAGAAAGGCGAATGCCTAGATGATGGACGGGGTCCAGCATCTTCAATGCGCTCGGTGTCGCAGAGTGATAAACTATGGCCCCCGAAGTCTAGGCGTGTGAGTATGAGACTTCTGTAGAGATTCATGAGACATTTGCTATCACTTCCCCATGATGTGCGAGACAAAACCTTCAGAATATTCATAGTTTTCAGGCACTTGTTTTTTTAGGTATTTTATATGTTGTACAAAGGACAATTTGGCGTCTAGAATTACACCTAAAAACTTGTGCTCTGTTTTTACAGGCAGAAAATGGCCCTGCAGATGAATATTTGGATCGAGGTGCAGGCCTCTCTTCCTGGAGAACAGTACGCAGGTGCTTTTTTGTGGGTTGAGGCTGAACCCATTTTCGTCAGCCCACTTCGACACCTTATTAAGAGCAAGCTGAAGTTGTCGCTCGCATATTGCTAGGTTGCCGGATTTAAATCCAATCTGCACATCATCGACATATATTGAATAGAACACATTGCGTGGGATACATAGACGCAAGAAATTCATTTTTACAATAAAAAGTGTACAACTCAATACACCACCCTGTGGTACTCCGGTTTCCTGAACAAATGGACGTGACAGAACGTTCGATTGGACAGGTAGCTCTCTATTATGTACAACATATTTCCACGTATACCTAGTTCTGAGAGGTCCCTTAATATCCCAAAGCGCCACGTAGTATCGTACGCTTTTTCCATGTCTAGAAAGACAGAGAGCAAAAACTGCTTGTGTATGAAAGCGTCACGAATGTTTGTCTCAATGCGAATGAGATGGTCAGTTGTGGATCGACCCTCTCGAAAACCGCACTGATGAGGGTCAAGCAATCTTTTTGATTCCAGGATATGTAGCAGCCGACGGTTGATCATCTTTTCAAAAAGTTTACACAGGCAGCTTGTTAAGGCTATAGGCCTGTAACTTGAAACCGAAGATGGATCCTTTCCCTGTTTTAGGATAGGAATAACAATGGCCTGTTTCCAAGAACTAGGGATTTCACCTGAAAACCATATGGCATTGTACAAAGAAAGGAGCGTTTTTTGTGTTTCGGAAGGTAGGTGCCTCAACATTTCATAGACCACACGGTCACAACCTGGGGCAGAATTACTGCAGAAGTTCAGCGATGTTCGTAGCTCAGCCAAGCTAAAAGATTGGTTGTATGCCTCATGTTTTGTACATTTGCGTTCTAGTTTCTGTTTTTCTATTCTCGTTTTATACTGTTGGAAGGCCTCGGAGTAGTGCGACGAGCTGGAAACGTGTTCAAAGTCCGCACCCAGGAAGTTTGCCTGGTCTGCCAGGGTGTCGCCTTCGGTATTTACTAAAGCGAGTGAAGACGTTTCTCGGCCTTTAACTTTATTAAACCTGCTCTAGACCTTACCTTCGTCTGTATACGAGTTTATACTGGACAAAAACTTCTGCCAGCTCTCTTTTCGAGCCTGTTGGCGTGTCCTCTTGCCCTGGGATTTTATGTTTTTAAAATTGACTAAATTCTCTGCTGTCAGAGAGTCACGGAACAGCCGCCACGCCTTGTTTTGCATTTTCCGCGCATTCCTGCATTCAACGTTCCACCAGGGAACAGGCCGTTTGGGACCTATGCCGCTCGTTTCGGGAATACATTCCGAGGCAGCATAGATTATAAGAGCAGTGAAATACTTCACAGCATCATCTAGGGTTAAGCCCGACATCTCAGCCCATGTCACGTAAGTAAGAGTTCGGTACTGTTCCCAATTAGTTGAGTCAAGTTTCCACCGAGGAACTTGCGGAGGAAGCTCATTTTGTTTCAGCGTACTTAGGATTATTGGGAAATGGTCACTCCCATACGGGTTTTTAAAAACACTCCATTTAAAATACGGTAAAAGCGTAGGCGATGATATACTAAGATCTATGGCAAAGTAGGATGTGTTAGCGACATTAAAATATGTGGGCTCCTTGGTGTTCAGGAGGCACACTCCAGAGGAAAAAAGAAATTGTTCAATAAGGCGACCTCGCGCATCGCAGCGTGAATCGCCCCACAGGTGTAATCTCCAAGAACCAAAAATGGTTCTGGGAGTTCCCCCACTAATGATTCCAGATCGCGCTTCTGAAGGTGATAATGTGGTGGTATGTACAAGGAACAGATGGTAATGAGTTTATCAAAAAATACGGCTCGGATGGCCACTGCCTCAAGGGGCCGTTTGGAGCTTGAGATGTTGGCATGCCACACTTTTATCAACTATTATGGCAACACCTCCAGAAGATGCGACAGCATCCTCGCGATCTTTTCGGAAAATTAAATGCTGTCGGAGGAAGCCTGTCTGCTTAGATAACAAGTGTGTTTCTTGGACACACAGCACTTTTTGGTTAAATTCGCTTAGAAGTTCTTGGATGTCGTCTAGGTTTCGCACTAATCCTCTGACGTTCCACTGCATGATTTTGTACATGTTGGAAAAAAAAATGTGCTGTGTGTCTCAAAAGTTGAAGATTAGGGCTTATTTTACAGGGCCCTTGTCAGGGCCTGTAATTGGTGTCGTGCCTTTTTTGGAGCGGTCGAGAGAAGCTCGCCGCTCCTTCGGCGCCGCCTGCGCCGTTTGACTTGGACTGGTGTCCATTGCCTCTTCCGAGGCACTGGACACCCGTTCCAAAGAGTGATGTCGCGTAGACTTCGTCTGGAGCGACGAAGTCTTGGACCCCACTGCGCCGGAGGTTGACGTGCCCTCCTTGGCCCCTACATTGCTTGTAGTGGCCACCGGTTTGGTCAGGTTGAGGGTGGGCAGGGCAGCCTTGGCTGCTCCCGCCATGGGGGCGGATGGCGTTTGCCTCGGCACGCTGCGCGTGCTCCGGGCAACCGCGATAGGCCGTTGTGGTGCCGCCCCCTGTCGCACCACTTCGGCAAAAGGTGTTTTGAATGCGAAAGACTGTGAAATGCGTTGTCGCGTCTCACGGAAATATATGTTCTCTTTGACCTTTAGTGTTATTATTTCTTTTTCTTTCCTCCAAGCTGGACAAGCTCTGGAGTACGCAGGATGATCTCCATCGCAGTTCGCACAGTGAGTCTCATCGTGAGTGCAGTCTTCTGCAGAATGGCATGTTGCGCATTTTGGGCAAGTAAGCTGCCCTCGGCAGCTCTGAGACGCGTGACCAAACCGTTGGCATTTAAAGCAACGTCGCGGGTTGGGAATGTATGGTCTAACTCTAAGTTTGACATAGCCTGTTTCAAGAGTCTCAGGTAGGGTAGTCGTATTGAAAGTGAGTATTAGATGCTTAGTCGGTATTTCGTTGTTGTTTCGCCTAATTGTGATGCGCTGGACATGTATTACGTCTTGATCTTTCCATCCATCCAGGAGTTCTGCATCAGTCAGTTCTACTAGGTCTTCATCGGACACTACGCCTTTCACTGTGTTCATTGTGCGATGTGCTGTCACCGAGATTGGAAAACTGCCAAAAGCCACAAGGTGTCCTAGTTTGTCGTACTGTTGTTTGTCGCGAATTTCAAGAAGAAGATCGCCACTTCCCATCTTCGTAACTTTGTAGCCTGGGCCAATTGCATCAGTCAGGGACTTTGAAACAAGAAATGGTGGCATAGTTCGGACTGTTTTGGTTTCATGTTTACTGTGCACAACGTGGAACTTGGGAAAAGCCTGCTTATGTTTCGCAAAAAATGTTGGTGTATCTTCGGTGCGCCACCTTTTGAGGGAGCGATCAGGGAGTGAGGGTAGAGAGTTTGCCATGCGAAACTTGTAAAATTCGGCGGCGATGGTGGCCACCCACCACCGAGCCCAATAAGGGGACGCTACAAGATTGAATAAGACTTGGAGACGCCAGCCATGCATCGCCGCTATAACCTAATATAGCTATCCGAGGTTGAATAACTACACACGGTTAACCCTCGCCGCCTGGAAAAATCGGAAGTAAACGGAAGAGAGGAGACGACAGAATAGATTTAAAGTGAGAGCGAAAGACGAAGATGTAGGTAGAGAAGGACAGGAAAAGGCGACTGCCGGTTTCCCCTGGGTGGGTCAGCCCAGGGGTGCCGTCTGCGTGAAGCTGGGGCCAAAGGGGTGTGTTGCGTCGGCCGGGGGGGCCTTAAAGGTCCCAATCACCCGGCGTCAGCTCAACCCCCAGGATCCCCTTTTCCCCGGACACGGCTCAGCCATGCACGGCGAGGCAAGGGAAGGGGTAGAAACCCCCCCCGTTAGCTCGGGTCCGTGGTGTCGCCACACACCAAACGCCTGCTCGCGCAGACGCCCCTGCGGGGGAAGTCTGGTGTGCTGCCGGGGTCAGTGTTAGACGCCTTGATGTTCGTAGTATGCATCAAAGACATATCAAAAGGGGTTACTTCGAAACTAGAGTTGCATGGAAAGACTTGCGTTGTTTAGCGGCCGATTAATGCTCCTACTGATGTCTAAATTCTATGTGATCTGAACAAAATTTCTTAGTTTTGTAGTAAGTTGTGCATGTCTCAAAACAAAACTATATGCGATTGCATTGGTTCCGTGAAGAAAACGGCTAGACACCGAAGTCTAACGTTATTAACTATGTCAATTTAGCGCATATAAACGAAGCAAAGTACCTGAGTGAATATTTTAGCGATGACCTTTACGGCATGAGCAGATCGTAAAAACCGCGTGTTAAGTATAGAACTTTTGCTTTTACGGATCACGTTTTTCCAGCGTGATGTAAGCGTGAAAAAATTTCTCTAGACTTCTCACATACGTCCCGTTCTCGATAAAGAAGCCACAATACGCGTGCATATTGTGGGGTCCTTATCAACACCACACGATACTAACGAGGCCTAATCGCGAAAAGCACCGACGTGGTCTAGGCTGGACAAACAGAGACCCTTACTTGCAACTGAGGTTTACTGCGAAAAACAGAAAAAAATATATATATATATATATATATATATATACATGTGTAGGGAACTGTGGCGCCAACGCCCAAAATCACCGCGAGCAATCACGAACAGTTAGGGTAAGGTGGAGCAAACGGCGACAAAAATTTGAAAATAATGAATATTTATTTTTATTTCACTCGTTACCATTAAACATCAATGCAGAAACTTTCCTTTGGGTACAAGGTATCTGCTACATAAATATGACCACGTTGGCACCGTTCAAAAGTTTATTTTAAAAATAATAAGAAATGCTCCAGATGTCTCATTTTGCCCCAACCTGCGGGGCAAAAGGAGACAGTGTGAAAAAAATTCATTCCTTGAGGTTTTGCAGTAGAAGGACTTGAAATTCACTCCGTGGGCCCTTACGCAGCCTTAATGAGCCCAGTCCTTGCACTGCGCGCATTGAATCCAGACAGAACCCGGTGTTGTATTGCTCCGAAACTCCTTGCAGATCAAACATCGCCAGTCTTTATTTGTCTTTCGTTGAAAGCTTGCACTTCACTGGAATTATTCAACGGCTGGAGGCTAGACATGTTCTGACGTATCTTCTTAGCCTCTTTTTTGCCGTTTTGATGCAGAACTGCTCAGGCGTTGCGTGACTTTTAAATTCGTCAGCCGGGCTTTGTGAGGCAATGAACTTAAAACTGTGCTAGATTCGGATTTTCTAGCGCTTATTCTTTTGTTAACTTCGGTATTGGAGAAATGTCCTTAAAACTCGATCACAATACGTGTTTGTGTAACGACTTGGCTTCGAGATTCTGCCAATTTTTTTCATGCGCCTCTTGAGAGCATCCTTGGGAACGCAGGACAACCTCGATGCAGCGCGAATGGAGGGCGTCATGTCCTTAACAGCAATCAGGTGCTTTTTTCATGTCGTTTCATATAATGAGTGTAAGTAAGTGGTTCAATTAACAAGACACTCTCTAAGGCAATTCAATGCCTTTTTGTCGCGTTTTGCCCCTCTCACATGTCCGGATTCAAAAAAAATTTCTGCTTTGTTCCCGTGCACCAAATGAACCAAACTTTTGGTGGCGCGTAGCTAGTAGTCTAAAATAACAAAATAAAAATTTACGTTGTTGCACTGACACAGGAGTAGCTTCATGCACGGATCCGAAAATTTGGCCGAGCAGAATTTAGCCCCTTTTTGACGGGTCGAGAACACACTTACACCAGCCGCGTAATTTTTCCCGCGCGAACGATGTGAGCGATCATCAACTTTTACACATAAAAAGGTGGACAACTAAGAGCAGCTATCGCTGAAATAGAGAAACAAAAAAAAGTACGTTTTGTATTCTCTATAGAGCTCGGCAAAGTCAAAATGTCGCATTTTGTCCCGCGTCTCATTTTGCCCCGCCTTACCCTACATAAGCTACGAAAGCCGCCCCCCTCCCCCCCCCAACCAAAAAAAAAAAAAAAAAAGGAGTGTATAACAGAACAGGCATCAGCAAGACTCCGAGGAACCCTCTGAGGATGTACGCTATAGGGATCCCGCCAGATCTGGTAATCTCAAGGTGCATGCGTAATTCGCGTACGAACTGTTAGGAGGCCGCTAATAAAGATACTGGTATCACTCGTGCATTTTCGCCATCATTGAGCTCATTCATTAGCAAAGCTAGGGTTCACTGTTGTTCTGCCCACCGCTTTACACTGGACACGCATGTATTTATTTTTAATTGTTTGAAGTTCCAGAGCTGAAAACGTTTGTAAGTTGCGTAAAGCTAAAACGCGCGTTGGTGGGACAAGAAAAAGGAACAGCAATGCGTACTTTTCTGTACTTACCCATTTGAGCCGTCCATATAGCAAAAGCGAGTAATGCAGGCAATGAACGCAAGCCAGGCTCCAAGGGCGCCATTGAAGTTCACAACCATGAAGTCTAAAAAATCAGTAAAGGCTGACTGTGACACTCTTTGTACAATGAATCCTTATATAGCAGTTTTATTTTTTCGTTTAGGTTTTCTCGGACTCACTTTTGTGCGTATCCTCATTCGTCCTACCAAGCACCCAAGTTTGGAAATGTTGAGCACGCTTTCGAGTGCGTTGATGACGAATCGAAAAAAAAAAGTCAATGGAGATAAGCACGGTTCGTTTAACACGCTCTTTGAGAAGTTTTACAGGAAGGATTCGAGTATGCAGAAATTGCTGAAAAACAACGACTGCTCTTTCGCTATGACTCACGATCCTTTTCTCGCTCTTTTTCTTGGAACTATCTTGCATGCATTTGCCTCTGTGTGCAAACAGGTGCTTTGTTATCGGCAAATAGCGACAGTGATCATTTTATTTCCTCGCAAGACTGTGTTAGTTGCAGCTGGTAGTAGAGTTTTTGCGTCAATTTCACCTACATCTAATATGCCTCGTTCACCGATCTTTTTAAAAATATTCGCTTACACGTAGAATACTTTCATTACATATACTTTTTCTTTTGAGGAGTCATTTTCCCTTAACTGAGAGTCATTGTTGTATATGCAAGACAGCAGCTGAAATTTAAAATGATGTAAAATGTTATTGCCGCATGGTTCAAGGTTGTCATATGTGTGACATTATATTAAAAGAATCACGGGACTAACAAGCAAACATGGGTAAGAGTTAGCTTTTTCTCTTATTTTAAATTCAAACGGATATCTTAGGCTTGATAGGGTATTTGTCTAAGCACTACAAACTACAACGAAGATTCATAGCCTGTAGGTAGCTTGCCAGGCAGTATAAAAGTGTGCTCCAGAAGCGAGAGGATAGTCAGCAAAAGCAAAATTATGGTGTCTTACTTTCTGAATAACGGTCCCACAAAGGTGAACAAAATGTACCAAAGATGTGCGCAAACAATATGCACGACAGGATAATAATATCTCGGTTTTTACATGCCAAAACCACCATATGATTGAGGGACGCCGTCACTAGTTTCTTGATGACTTAGAAGTGCTCAGAATACAGTCATACCAGGAAAACGAAATGAACACAAAAAATTCGGCACATCCCAGGCTTTTTTAGGTATCGGTTTCATGCGAAGCACTCGGCGAGTAATTTTCTATGCTGCATGTTTCGGCT
This sequence comes from Rhipicephalus appendiculatus, assembly GCA_030522465.1. Lineage (NCBI taxonomy): Eukaryota > Metazoa > Arthropoda > Arachnida > Ixodida > Ixodidae > Rhipicephalus > Rhipicephalus appendiculatus. The sequence continues at coordinate 62,778 of JALIZH010006448.1, read as the reverse complement.
TTGAGCCAAGCATTACGAAGTGGATCGACGTGTTTGTTAAAAGTGCAGTAGTTGTGTGCACATCGTGGGCTTATCAGGAACGGCCACTAGAGTGACGTTTAAAGGGTAACTTATGGTCTGATGTAACGTCAGCACTCACGTTAGAGCACAGACGTCAGTATTCGACAGTATTGCTGAGCGTATGCAACAGCTCTGCAGGCGCAGCCTGCCCTTGCGAATGTCTGTCAGTCTGTGTCCACTGAGTTGTCGCGCACGTCCGACTAAAACTCGCAATTATCAGAAAGAAGTGCACATTATGGTCCGATGATGTGAATATCACACGTAACTTTTGTTTAGCGTATTCCTCCGGGGTCGAGCAATGCTTGAATGTATCTTGCTGAATTATAGGAATACAAATGTAATGTTTATTAGACTGCTTTAAAAGCGGATCCAACATTGGAGGCACAATGGACGTTAAGCTGTCATGACGCCTGTATCATAGGAGTAGATATTGTCACGTGGTCGTGATGTGATGGGTGTGGCAACATATCACGTAATGTTTATTGCTTTGGTATAAAATGATATAGCCAGCACCCTGCAACCACAACTAATGTTACATTGACATTGCGCCTGCGCAGGGTCTTTTTACAAAGTAGTTTCAAGAATTGGTGTGGCTCTGTGGTAGTATATGTGACTGCCACGCAAAATACTTCAGTTGGATTCCTGCTGGGATCCCGATTTTTATGCTTTGCATTCGTGGGGTCAAAGCTGCGGATGTCGGTTTTTGTTAACGCTCTCGAATTTAAATTACCAGTGCCTGTTCTCGCCGTTCCTCCGCAAGATATTAGCTGTCAACCACCTGAGGCGCATACCTGCATACCGTGGCACATGGTGTATGGTGATGTGCCACACGTGTCTGGAGCAAAGGGTTTGATGACGTACGCGCCAGGATTTTCACGTTATTCATGTCATGACCGCACAGTCAAATTGGTTAAATGCTAGATGCTCGTGTACTGTGCGATGTCAGTGCACGCTAGAGAACACCAGATGGCCTAATTTCTGAAGCCCTCCACAATGGTGTCCCCTAATAATCAAATCGAGCTTTTGGGGCGTTAAACCCCAGATAATAATAATAATAATAATAATAATAATAATAATAATAATAATAATAATAATAATAATAATAATAATAATAATATTATTATTATTATTATTATTATTATTATTATTATTATTATTATTATTACTAGTCATATTCGTCTAGCCCTCCTACCCGCCCATATCCATTTCTGCGTACACCAAGTTAAAAAGGTGATCCTGACAGCATCCAGACGTAGGAGGCTAGATAGATAGATAGACACGTAGACAGAAACGCTCAAAGTGCAATGGGTTTCGCTAAGAAAAGCTTGGAATTTATTAACCTCAACTGGCCGAGTGTACGGTGGTTTATCTTCAGAAAATCCAGAGCACCCATTGTTGTGCGGTAAGAGTGGCAATATTGGGAGGAGCAATTCACAAGGCAACCTCGCAAAGTCACAGTTTTGCCGCAAGGGCGATGCAATGAATACGATAGCAACAAATTTGCATCAGAGAATTTGTATAAGAAAACCAAAAGAGAGCCATTCAATACTTCTCTGCTTAATAGGTACAAGAAATATGGTAAGATTCTCATTATTACTCTCCGGGAAGCGAAAAGGTGACACTACGAAACAGAATTTGTGCTGAATAAAGGTAACCCTAAAAAGCAATGGCAATTGCTGAATGAATTTTTGAACCGTAAGTTTCCAACATTTATCTCTACAATTGGACACGAAAGCATTACTTTCAGCCAGCCTGCGGAGATTGCTAGCACGTTTTGCGATCATTTGGCATTATCTCAGGGCAGTCAGCCGTCGACTTTCAACCTAAAACAAATCGCCTCTGGCATTCATTTTATCTTTTTCCGGTTACGCCAAGTGATGTGCTATCTAGTATTCGCAATGCTCGCAACACCAGCCCTCGATTGGGTGGTATTGAAATACGCCATTTAAAACTGGTTGCTGATATCATTTGCGAACCCCTAAGCCCAAAATAAATAATTTAATCTTCAAAACTGGCGAATTTCCGCAAGTATTAAAACCTGCTAAGGTTATCCCGCTTTTCAAGAAAGGTACCAAAGAGCTGCTATCATATCATTGTCCCATTTCAATCCTTCCATGCCTAAGTAAAATTATTAAAAAGTTATTTGTGCCTAGACTAACAAAGTACTTAGATAAGTTCCCCATAATGAAATTCACCAGTTCGTTTTCGGGCAGGAAGTTCTACCAATTTAGCTTTATTTTGTCCAACAAAGTTTATTAAGAACAGTCTTGATAGGAATGAATTTGTCGGTTCCATCTTCCCAGACCTTACTAAAGCATTTGATACGATTAATCACACAATTTTCTATCGTAAACTAGAAGCATATGGGATAACTGGCCCTGCTCTAATGTTTTTAAAGCATTATTTAAGTGGCCGAGATTTTCAGATGTACGCACGTGACACATTTTCTCCAGCTAAAACAACTAACCAAGGAGTGCCGCAGGGTTCAATTTTAGGACCAGTGCTTTTTTCCCTTTATATTAATGATTCGCCGGACGCCACTGATTTATGTCACTATGTTTTAGATGTGAAGCATCTTATGGCGAAGCTTAATCCGGTGGTGGTGGTGGTGTGCCGCGTGGCCTCCCTTACTGCGCATGCGCAAACCCTTCAAAAAAAAATAAAAATAAAAAACCTCCTCTCCCCCCTCTCTTTCCTCTAGCCATCCCTCCCCGCGGCAACCACACCCTCACTACGCATGCGCCTCCCCTCCTCTCTACCCTCCCCCCTTCTCTCCTCTATGCATCCCTGCCCGCGGCGTCCACACTCCCACTGCGCATGCGCGTCCCCCCCTCTCTCTCCTACGCTCCCCCTCTCTCTTCTAGGCATGCCTGCCCGCGACGTCCACACTCCCACTGCGCATGCGCGTCCCCCCCTCTCTCTCCTCTCTTACGCTCCCCCCCTCTCTCGCCTCGCGACGCCGACGCAGGCAGCGTATGCTAGCGAGTTTCTTGGTTGAAAAAATTGGCCGCGTATCTGCGTGCTTCGCTGCAAATGTCATCGAAAGACGATAGTCTTCTGCCGGTCTCATCCGCGGCCACCTGTGATGCTGTTCTCGACCATTTCCGTCCTGGCATGACCAAGCGTCTTCTCGCCGCAAGCGCGGTGTTTTTGGCAGCGTGTAAAAAGCTGAGAAGGCGCGCAGAGCGACCACGAAAAGAGATTCTCTTGTTTGCAGCGACGAGGGCAGACTGCGCCAGCTATCGCGCGGCGGATGAAACACGCGGCACTTCGCGCGACCTCGGAGATAGACGACGGCTCTTCGCTTTTGCAAAGCAGCCCGCATTTTCAGCGCAGCCTAAGAAACACTAGGGTCTTCAGAATTAAGTATCTATGTATTTTCTATAAAAGAACACACCACTTACTACTTCCGTAATGTTGTTGCGCCTCAGATATGCGTAATATTTGCTTTTTGATCGACAATGTTCACAAGTATGCACAAAAAAAAACGACTGATCAAGTTGGCTGGGCGTTCAGAAAGCAGTCAAACTTTGGCCAGCCGCTGAATCGTGCGATGTGCCGACAAACAGACAAACAGACAGACAGACAGACAGACCAAAAGTTCTCCGTTTAGGTATCCCAAGAAAGACTATCGTCTTTAAAAACCGACTGCTCGCGCTGCACAACCGTTAACTGGCCACCCCGTATATATGGCAATGGATCTTGACCTGCAAGGTGGTGCCGGTGGCAGATTTCTCCTGTGCCTTGTTGAACATTAAAAAAATTCGCAGCGTGCGCGTTAACTAAAAGCGGACTGCGGGTCTCTGTGTCCAGTCGGAGTCTTCTGTCTCTCATTGCCCATTAGCAGCGATTGGCATGTTCCAGTAGGAAACACCGCTCCATCACTGCGTGCTTAGCGCCTCCCAAGTTTTTTCTCCAGCGCAACGGTGCGATGAGCGCCAGCGTCAACGCCGCCGCCAGTGTGAGCGTTAGCGCCCGCTGCTTCACATCTACACATGGTTCCCTTTAGCGGGAGATGGTGTAATTTTTTTTATGCACACAATACAACTATATCGGTACCTGATAAGTCTAGGTGTATTCATTACTAAATAAGCTAAACATGGCACTTGATCACTTAATTATATGGTGTAACAATAACGAACTACTTATTGGTTCATCTAAAACTAAATTTTTGGGTTTTCCATTCACATCAAAAGCCTTTAATTAATTCTGCTTCCTTATCATTAGGAAATCAATTTATTCCAATGAACGACTCTGCGGCAGTTCTAGGTGTGACGTTGGAAAACCTTCTGAAGTTTCATCTTCACATCAGTCATATTAAAAAAAAAACGCCAGGTCTACGCGGAACGCGCAACACAGTCACAGCGAAAGCTGGGAGAGCACCATTTCTAAAACCCGTTGCAATCTATCTTGGGGCTACTAATACAAGTACGCTTGCAAGGTACTCACTACTCCATTAATTGATTCAGTGGCTGATGACGACGAAGAATTATGGCTGAGCCCTTTGTAATGGGTTGGAAGCATTCAACGACCCCCCTCGTAATGCAATTCATATTGTGTGACGCCTGCTTACACAAATGGCATTCTGTGACGCCTGGTTGTCGTTTCACTCTTCTGCCACGTTATATTGCGCATGTTAACGCGGTTTCTTCTCGACATAATGCTTGTATAGGGTTTTTGTGCGCCGGGTTTTCAAGCACAAGCATGTCTTAGGGGTAGAACACTGGGCTGGCACGGAACGGACCTAGGTTCGAACCCCGTTCCATCCTGAAAATTTTTTCTTAAAGTTTTTGTCTTATTTCGTGTGATAGCGGTTACGGAACACCGGCGGCGGCGGTGGCGGACAACTACGGCACCCTTGTTGTGATCTCATAACAGCTTTCGCTGTAAAAATCGGCTTATGGTATCCGTGCGCTGATCAAGGCACGCCAGTATTTTTCACCTCCTGGATTGTTTTCACTGTACTTTGTATTTATTCATTTTCATATTAACTTTGGCGTAATCGCTTGGGGTAATACGTATCAGCGTTATCTTCATTCCGTCCATCATGTACGAAATAAAGCAATACGCATCATAACTTACAGTTCTTCGCATTCAGGTGCCCTTAGCCTGCTTGATGAGCACAAAATTTTAATTGTTAGATAAAACGCTAAACTTCGCTATAACGTTTTATAGGTTACTTATTTCCCAGCTTTCCATTGAATGTATAGTTCCCTCAAAAATACTAACCGCACCAGGTTTGCTTCAAATCATAATTACTTGCTACCACCCATTCGCACTAATTACGGTGAGAAAACATCTAAATTCTCTACCATTCAACTTCGGAAAAATTTGCCTGTTCAACTAAAAACTGTGGCGACATTTTCACTTTTCAAATCCTTTTAACTGCTGATGGCTCACCTAAGTTGATGTACATATTTTTTTTCACTTGTCCGTATTTCTTGTATTTGCATTTCTTTTTGTGTCCTGTATAAGTTGTTATATTTATTTTTATATTTTTTATTTTTCATTTTAATTTTTTGTGCCGTTTTCTAGTTTTATTTCATCTTATTTCTTTATTGTATTTGGACTTTGCGTTCTATTGCTTTGTATATTGTAGTTCACATTTTGCTTTTTTATTTTATTGTATTGTTATTATTTCATCTTGTGTTTCACCTGTTCTTGCCTGTTGCTACTTTTTTGCCTTGTATATGACTATTATTTTGGCTTCCATGTTCCCTATCTATATTATATTTTGCATTTTACATTTTGTGTAGCTGTTTTTGTATTGTTTCATCTCTTATTTCAACTGTTCTCGCTTGTTCACCACCTGCTAATCTCCTGCCAATTGTTTTCTAATTCAATTTTGTTGTAACTTTGAACTGAGCTTCCCGTTTTCAGTGTTTATACTCTGGGACCCTCATCTGTATGCAAGTATTATGTAACTGAAGCATATGTAACCAATAAGCTCAAGCTGAATCGGAATCAGAATGTTAGACGAAGTACGACTAGCAGCTAACTTCTTTAGGATCCGATCTCTCGTAACTCTAGAAAAGGCTCGCGCAAGAGAATATGCTCCCAGGCGGCGAATCAGTTTTCTTGCTGCCTGTCGCGAAGAAAGCGATGAGATTACAGCATGTGCAAGGATAGCAGCCGCCTACTAATGTCTCTCAAGGTTACGCGTGCGACCACGCTCTTTTGAGCTAAGTTCGTAGTTGCGGGTCGCGCGATGCAGCGCCTCCACCGGCACCCCTTCATGCTCCTTCGCCGGCGTGATTCCTCTCTACTTGAGCCACGCCCGCCTGCAGCCTCCGCAAATGTTCATTCGCACATAGAACGTACAACACACATGGAGATGTTATCGATTTGGTTTGTATACGGAACATGGCGTCGACGAGAAATATGTGCCTGATGTGTCCGTAAAGGAAGCCATAGTTGTCATCGAAGGATATCCCGAGCCCTGGGGCCTTAGATGCTCTCCATAGAAATCGGAGCTCCTTTCATATCGATCCAAGAAATGCGGTCTGCGGCCTAAGGGCTGCGTGGTCCTCGAGAATATCAACATTAAGGTCGTGACTGGGACGGGAGGCTACATACCCAGAGTAGATTCAATCGCTATGTTGTCACGCGGGTGGCTCGAACTCTAAGACTATAGCCAAGCTCTTTGCCAAAACAGACAACGCTGTTAATCTTGTTCGGAGGGTTTCCAATCGACATAGTGGACTTAAACAGGAAAATCTCCTTCGTTAATTGTATGCATTTGTCCTTTCCCACATCACGTACGTAGCAGCTATAGACCGCTGGAAGCGGGCAGAGAGAGACAAAGTGAACGCACTGCTTAGGAAGGTCACAAAGCGAGTTCTTGGAATGCAGATTTTTGCTCACACAGAGCGTTTACTTCAACTAGGCATTCACAACACCCTAGAGGAGATCACGAAAGCTCAGGAACGCGCAGAACTAGCTCGTCTCACCATCTACCAAAGCAGGTAGATGCATTAGTGATGCAGAACTATCGATACAACTATCGATACTATCGATAGTTGAGTGACTATCAATGGTAGAAAAAACTATCGATAGCGCTATCGATAGTACTTTTGATAGCACAGTATCGATAGTATTAAATCAACCAGCGCACTCATTGCAGCATAAACATCGTTCCTCGGGAGCGTGGGAACAGATGGAGCAGGAGGAGCAGGCTGAAGGGCAAGAAAGGAGACATACTCGTGTTCTTTCACTAGAATGCCTCGCTGACGCATAATAATTAAGCGGAACTGTTCATCTGCAACAAAAGGGACGCTGTTACATATGTCGGAACTGCGCAGATTCAAATTTATATTGCATTTCATGATTTCAAAGTAAAAATAATATCAAGTGGTAATTACTGGGGTTTTACATGCCAACATAAAAATATCAAGAACTAAGTTTGTTATTTGTATGATGTCACTGCTTGCTTATGAATAAGAATTTTTCAGATAGATATGATCAGGTGTTCTCGCAGCAGAAATAATTTATTTCTTTCGCCAAAATATTCCTCATAAACGAACTAAGCATTGCTGATGGTTTTAGTGAACGTTTTGGCAATATCACCTGCCAACAACGGCGTAATTATCCACAGCACTATCGACACCATTGCCTGTAATAATGATACCGACGGTACTATCGATTGCACTATCGCTTATGCTATGGATAGTTCATCGATAGTAGTACTATTGATAGTGTCCTTACGTTATCGATGTTTTAAAGAAAGTATCGATGCTATCGATAGTCCATTTACCGATAGTTCTGCATCACTAAGATGCATCCTACGGAATCTCGGTAATTGCCTCGATGTGATCGCAGGAGACTTTTACAACATTCCCGTTTCTGTTCGCGAAAGCGCTACGGGGGGCGCCTATCACTAGAAACACGCACCCCGATCATAACCGCGGTAGAAGGAAAGCGAGAGCTACTGCAATTCTGAAGCAAATATACAGTGATCAGCGACAGGTCAGCTTTGTGGACGCGGACTTTCTGTGGAGGACGTCTTCCTATGGAGGACAATTGTAACCGCCAATTCTAAACAAATTACCAACGGTGCCTCGGCCCATGCCAGGAACTCAGAAATCGCCGAACAGATGGCAATCGCACTAGCCTTGTTTCATGACAAGCGAGACGCTATTTATAGCTACTCGACATCAGCGTTATTTCTAAGCGGCGTTATTTCTAAGCAGGCCCTCTGGCTGCTCGAGGGCAAGGAAGTCACAAACCTCTTCATTCGTTGGTTCCCTGCACATCAAGGTCAGATAGAGGGTGTTTCCCCCCAACCTCAATGAGTCGGCTCATGGGGCTGCGCGCGACCTAACCTACCGGGCTTCTCCCGGACAGTTTGGAGACGACTCCACCGAAAATAGGGACACTCCTTGGACCTACAACAAGATAGCAAAATACTCTTTTTCTCGCACGCAGAATTTTGTCTCTTACACATCCTCGGCTCTACAGATCTCAGGCCCTCACACTTCAGGTTTTTTAAACAAGTGCGTGTCCTAACCCGTGTCTCTTGCACAAGATCTAGCCAGATACGTACACCGACAGTTCTTGTCCCTCAGTCGGATGAAAAATTGGGGGACCCTTAAGCTTTGCCTTTAAGAGTTGATCGCGATAGCGATATCCTGTCCCTAGTGCGTACATCAATCACTTAGTGCATACTATGTAATGGGTAGCATGCTTTAAAACACGAGCAATAAGAGTGGGAAATGTCGAACTTGCTATGCACCCACTACGTGGTCTTAAGGGAATACGCGCAGTAACGTGTGTACCTTTTGTAATAGGTGGCCGGCTTTGCACCACGATGTCATTATGATATTGACATGTTCTGGCGCCCGATGGCAATGTACGCTTGTACCACGAAATATTACTGCGATATCACATGTTGTATTGTGACGCCTCCATACAGGACACGTGTGCTTGTAAAGCACGAAAGTTATTAGATGCGAAGCAGCTCTTTGACTAGCCTGTGTAACGCTGTCCCTCCGCGCGTCCGTACGAACGCGCCGCAACGCGCTCCCCTCGCCGCAGGTGTTGGAGCGGTGCCAAGTAGGTCACGCCGCAGCTGCGCGTTGGCGTCACGCTCCCCGTCGCAGTGCGCGCTGACGTCACTCTCTCCCTCGCCTGCCGCGCGCTCGCCGCAGCGCCCGCAGCTGCCGCCTGACGCGCAACGACAAGACCTACCCCTATCGAAAAAATCAGCGTTTCCAGTGTTTCCCAGTGCGTTTCAGCGCGCTGGGTGACACTGGAAACGCTGTACAGTGGTTCCCAGTGTACTACAGCGCACTGGGAGACACTGGGACACACTGTACAGCGTGGCCAGTGTCGCCCAGTGCGCTGAAACGCACTGCGACACACTGTGCAGCGTCGCCCAGTGTTTTACAGTGCGCTGGGAGGCACTGGTCACGCTGTACAGTGTCTGCCCGAACACTGGGAACACCGGCGGCACATTGGAAGAAACAGGGCGCGCTTGATGGACTTTCTATAAGATTTATATTAAATCGCGAGATGTCGAGCGTAAAATTTACCGAATATTTTTAAAATGTTCTGTCCTGTGTGCTACACATATATAGCTTTAGTTTCAGTTAGGCGACGGATGTGCGTGTAGGCTAAAGCAATCATCTGTCAAGCTCGCGAGCGCGCGTGCGCTTTCCTTGAAGTGTGCTCGAGTGTCGTCAATGTAGTTTATAAACCGCATCGAAAGAACTCATCATTCGCAACACAATATGACAGTAGGATTAGTCTGATAATCAAGATAAACCTACCCTAGCAGTCAGTCGTTCCCGCTCGTACCGCAGAAAGCCGTACGTCATCGGCAGCAGTTAGCCGCTGCAACGCGCAATCTCGGCGTTTTAGCTTCCGATTTGTGTAATCGAAGCTGCAAATATAACCTCCCTTGAGTCAGTTATGATCGAAACTACATTTTAGCGGTTATTAGACTCTTTGCAATGGAATATATATCCACGATCTTCGCAGCGACCATGGCTCACGAAGTGCAGCCCTAAGCCTAATGCTCGTTTCGGCTAGAGTAAACTACTGCAGATCTAGTACGCGGAACGTAAACAAGGGGACAGAAAATATGTTCAAACGGGTGACGAAAAGCACAGTGTTAAGTGAGCAGTTCAGATGCACGATGTTTTTTACATAGGTATGACTAACCGCTTAGCGAGACAGTTCGATTGCGGCAACACATCTGCGATTACGCGTATAAGTTTTGTTGCAAAACGTGCCAGGTAGACGTTCTGATCCAAGGCAGCCCATAACAAACAAACAAACACTCTCCTGTCAGGTTGGCGCGAGCACGAAGAGACGAAACTCTGCGTGTCTAAGAGAGAAAACAAAACTATTGGATACCGGAATTAGCTATAACTTGAAGAAAAGATACCCAGAAGCTTGTCTTTCGAGTGTGGCGTACTCAATAAAGAAAAAAAATCGAGTGTGGCGTAGTGGGTAGCGTGTCCGACTCGCAATGAGTAGTTCGTCGACGTCGCAGGTCCGACTCCCGCGCGCTCGTTTTTTTTTCTTTAATTTTTTTCTTTTTTTTTGTCCCAGTGCTTGTGTTTTAGCCTTAATTACGATGTGGGCATAACCAAAAATTTTTTAAAACAATTTAAAAGCCCGATTTCGGCCCATAACGCGTGTCCCAGTGTGCAGCGCGCCAGCGTCCAGAGGGCCCCGTGCAGCGTGCCAGTGTCCCAGTATCCAGCGCCACACTGGTCCCATAATCAGGTATGGCGCTGGGACAGCGCCACTAAGTTTTCCGATAGGGACGCCAGCCATCGCTTCAAACGAATCTTCCAGCGCTCACCGCAGCACCCGCGTTAGCGCCGTTCAACCCGTGACGCCACCCGTGCGCAACGCTGCTGCTTCGCATCCCATCAGGGTTCCCTTTGGGAAGATGGTGTAAATTTTTTGACTGCATTTCCAAGCAGAGGAAGTTATTTTCAACGTAATTCCGAGCAGAAGCGTGGCTTTGTGGTAGAACACCTGCTTGCCACACAGTCGGCCTGGGTTCGATCCTCACAGGACCGAGAAATGTTTATTATTAATTTTATTTGCATCTTTCTCGATTTTTCGGTCACGGACAAGATGACGATTTTTCGCTCACAACCAACGCCGCCGACGCCGACGCCGAAATTTCTGCGAAACAAGCTCTTTAACGCTATCGCGTTAATATCCACGTTAAAACATATGGCCTGGCGGTGTGCCCGGTCACACTCTATAGTCGATAACAAATCGGTCAGGTGGGATACGGCTCTCCATAGCCTCCTTCTGGCCGACCAACTCTTGGCTGCCCAGCAGGCCCACGATGCGGCCGAGAGGCTTGGCCTTCCGGTCCCTACGTGGGAATGGCCCGCTGCGTGTTCAGACACGCTGTGCAGGACATCAATTGAGTTTTTGATATCGTTCCATACCACACCATGTGTCCGTAATTGATGTGGCAACAATAATAATAATAATAATAATAGTAATAATAATAATAATAATAATAATAATAATAATAATAATAATAATAATAATATATTATTAATAAACCCCATTCACTTAAGACGACTCGAGGGCGAAAGTTTTCTTCTTTCTTTTCTGAGTCAATGTATTGATTCTGTCCCGCCAGCCTTCGAAAGTTTTCTGCACCTAACGTGGTTTTGCCCTTCCTCCAAGATCAGAGGCACCCCACCTGGTTTTGTACTGCCTCCGTGATCAGACCCACCACCGTTGACCGCGTTATGATGTCCTGAGATAACGTCATCACGAGACGTTACGTCACGGAACGTCAAAGTGACAGCATGGTGACGTCGTCAGAATGTCACATTTTGGCGATCTGTTACATCATCATGGCGTCATATGGAGACGTCATCTCGTGATGGTAAATTTTTGCATCACTCGTCCTAGACGCCGCGACACGCGGACGCCGATGGTCAAATTTCAAGTTTGATGAGGCACTTAAGGCTTTCAGCTTAAGAAAGAAGAAGGCAGATTTGCCGTTACGAAAGCTCGAGATAAGATTAGAGCTTAAAAACTGGGACAGAATGAACTGACACAGAAAAAATTGGGGGACCCTTAATCTTCGCCTTTAAGAGTTGAACGCGATAGCGATATCCTGTCCCGAGTGCCTACTTCAACCACTTAGTGCATACTTGCTATGCACCCACTACGTGGTGTTAAGGGAATACGCGCAGTAATTTGTGTGCCGTTTGTAATGGGTACACGGCTTTGAACCACAATGTCGTTATGATATTCACATCTTCTGACGCCCGACGGCAATGTACGCTTGTACCACGCAGTATTCCTGGGATATTACATGTTATATTGCGACGCCTATATAAAGGTCGCTTGCGTTTGCGAAGCATGAACGTTACTTTCACTGCATTTCCGAGCAGAGGAAGTTATTTTCACTGCATTTACACGCAGAGGCATGGCTGTGTGGTAGAACACCTGCTTGCCACGCAGACGGCCTGGGTTCGATCCTCACTGGGACACGGAAATTTTTATTATTTATTTTATTTGCATCTTTCTGGATTTTTCAGTCACGGACAAGATGATGACTTTTCGCTCACAACCAACGACACCGACGCCAACACCGACGCCAACACCACCGCCGATTCCGGAATTTCTGCGAAACGAGCTAAAACGAGCAATGCGTTAAAAATCCAGCGGATTCCGCGCATTGTGGCAATCGACCTTATGCGAGGCAGCCAGCGAGTATGCTTCCTGTGCTGCTTTGTTGTTTCGTTGTTACCATTATTATTATTATTATTATTATTATTATTATTATTATTATTATTATTATTATTATTATTATTATTATTGCTCTGACCCAAGTGTTTGTAGGTGGATCGATCTTCGTCTGTGGGTAAATTGAGAAGTTGTATGCAGATTCTGGGCTTACCATGCACGTGGACTATACCGGCGCTTGAAGTGTAGCATTTGGTCCGACGTAATGTCTGAACACACATTCGTGAGACTTCGGTTTTATCGAAATGAAGCGCACGCCACATTTCAATGATGAGCATTTTATTGCTCGCAGTTGTTGGCGCTACGGTTTGGAGTAACACCCGACTATAGCGGGCTGAGTCATAGGAGTACATCTCTAATGGTCATTACATTGTTATGAAAGCGGACAGCCATCACTGCAAGGATAACGGATGTTGCCGTGACATGACACCTATATGGAGTGTTTTTCCTAAACACAATCAAGCTCTCACGTGCCTCTGTGGTAGAATACTTGCGATCACGAGAGCACGCAGACGTAGGCGGCTACGCTGACACACAGACAGACAGATAGATAGATAGATAGATAGATAGATAGACAGATAGATAGATAGATAGATAGATAGATAGATAGATAGATAGATAGATAGATAGATAGATAGATAGATAGATAGATAGATAGATAGATAGATAGATAGATAGATAGATAGATAGATAGCAACGCTCAAAGTGCTTTTGGTTCGCAAAGAAATGCTTCGTATTTGGAACTCTGGATCCAACCAGGAATCAAACCCAAAAATTCTGCGTGGCAGCGAGGTATTGTACCATAGAGCCACTCCAAGTATTCAAACTGCCTTGGAAAAAGACGCTACGCAGCCGTAATGTCGGTGCAACGTCAATTGTACTTGCACTGGTATCTATCTGATTTTATTGCGATAGCAATTATATGCACAGTCTCGACGGATTTTTGCCGGCGCCGCCGCCGTCATTTCGCGTATAAAGTCCAAATTGATAGATCCCCCAGCGCATCGTAGGTTCCACCCGCGGGTAACAGCTCGGGAGCGGGGGGCGACAAACGCGGCTGAAGCGGACATCAAACGAGCCGGCCCATCTTCGTTGCTCCGAGGCGTATGCGATAAGATCCCGCCGCCTGTTCGAACAGCCGGGGAATGCTCAAGAAGAGAGGGAACACCCCCGCGTCTTTAACAAGCGCGGAAAGACGCGATGGGGGGGGGGGGGGGGGTCCCTCATGCAGCCACTGCGACCTTTGGTTTTACCACGGCCGGACTGGGGCCTTCTCATTGCGGCTGTTTCCCCCCTCACGCTGCGCACCCGTGGTGTCGCTGCGACCCTACTGCTGCCGCCGCCGCCGTCGGCGCGAACTGAAGGCGAGCATGCGCTCGCTCCCCTCTCGGCCGTGCATGCTCACATTATTTGTAACTGTCATGGACTGATAAAAACTTTCTGACCCTTATTCCTATACAATCACCGCGCAGTTTTGTCTTGCCTAGTAATGGGTCTGAGTCGGCAAATAAATTTCCGCGCAACGTGCAGTGTTTGCACAAAACGAAACGCCAGGCTTGGATTTGCCTCATAGCTCTGCAGCCGAAGTGCTGGTATTTTTGTTTGAGCCCCACTGGCATTAAAAACAATTAAGGAATGGTGCTGCACATTCGGTGAAAACAAGTATTTATTGACGATGAAAATAAAAACAAACTGAGCATTTGCTTCACTAATACCGCATTACTTGAAAACTGTCATGTAGAGCACATCACTGCTTTCTGAAATAACTCCCACCTGGGACACAAGTTCAAAGCCTAAAGTGTTTCCTGGGTGGCTTGTGCGCATAAGTTAGTGACTTCTCGTTCTTGTCGGTCATCTTCTGGGTGTAGTTGATCAGAAGTATTCCGACAAACTTCTCGGAAATCAAGCCAGCAGACCTTATCGCGTGGCTGTTGTCGACGCCTTCCGGACAACGTTGCACCGGCGAGTTTTCAAGATGTGGCTGAATGAGGATTCGTAGTACTTCTAGCACATTTGTGCGTGGAAGGTGCACGACTAGTTTTCTCAAAAAAGCACACAATTTTGTCCAACAGTGCCACAAACTCTGCTTTTGGATAGTGCAGCCTGCTAAAATCTTGGCTTTGTAGAAGCGTGTACAGAGGATGACTTCTCTCGTGCGTTTCGAGGAGAATTGAAGAAGCGTCACACTCAAAGCCACTTATTAGCTTGGTGATGTATCCAGCGACATAAACCAAACCAGAGTACGTGACAGAGGGTGATGGGGTGTCTGGATATTCCGCAAGGTCATTGAACTCCTCAGTCAGAGTCTGTGGTAGCGCTGCAGCCAGCTCTTCGGCATCAACACAAGGTATTGTGCGCTTCTTGCCAATTGAGGCCTCAGACTTGATAATATGCTCAAGCGCAGTCGTCACTGCCCTTGCGTCTAGCATGTCATTTCCTCCGCACATGAATCTTATGCTTCCAAAGATGGCCTCAATAGGGTCACTGTTCAGCTTCCGCGTAAGGACACAGTTGACACCACTCCGCAGAAGAAATCATGCAGTTTCGACTGTAGACTTCGTCGTAAAGCGCAAGGCTTCAAATGTCTCACAAGTGAAACCAACCTTTCCTCGTGCTTTCGAGTTTTCCTGGATGCCTTCTATGTAGCTGGTGAACTCGTTTGTAAGCCGCAGCAGCCGAGGGTCGTCTGTATTTGATATCGGGCTCTTTTGGCCGCTGCCGGCATACGTGGTATCATGGATATCGAACCATCGTTTGATTGTCTTCATAAATAGAATGGTTGAACTTGCTTTGCTGAAAACGTAGAGGGTAGAGTCACTGCCTGTGTTTTTTTGGAGGTGCTCAATAGCTACAATTACTTGTGGAGAGAACGTTTGCACTGCCCGAAGGACGTTCGTCTTCTCCAGGTTTGTAGGGTATACATGTTTCTTGGTGAGGTTTCTTGCCAGTTTGACTGTCATATCCTTCTGGTGCTCGTACAGCTTTTGGACAAATATGCCAGAGATGTCCCCTATGCCGTCTGTCAGCTCACGTTCAAGAAGTTGAATCCGAACGTTTTTTAGTACGTGGCATGGGTCGAAGCTTAGGAAGATCACCCGATTGATATCACATGGATGCTCCACTACAGTCGATAGGCAGCCACTTCCCATCAGCTTAAACATCGTTGTATTGGCGGAATAATTGTCCGTCACAATGCGCATAATCAAAAATCCACACGACTCAACAGCCTTGATCACTTCCTTAGTCCATGCAAACAAGTCTCTCCCGCTAAGTTGCTTAGTGAAATAGTATGAGCAGGGAATTCTGTAGGAGCGAGCGATGCCGTGAAGCACAAAACACAGGACCCTGTTTGCAAGGGTTTCGTTCGAGCCACCTGGTGTGTCACTGCTAGGCTTGTCTCTCAAGCCAAAGACTGCGTCGGATTTCCTATCGTATATGCTCTTCGGCTTGATGCTAGCCTCGTCAATGATTAGCGTTGCCATATGCTGCTTAGAGCTGAGTAAGGAAGCTTCAAAAACCAGTCTTTCTCTCATCGCAGGACTCATCCCTGTCGTTGTTGGGTTTGGTCCCATGTACCGCTGCAGCGTGCACTTTGCTGGCAGTGTCAGCAGCTGGGATGTCCGAGCGTGATCATATCCCTTAGGCGAAGTAAAGCGCCACACGACACACTCTCTGATTATCTCCTCTGGGTAGCACGGTCGCTTCTGCCCATAACTGTCTAGTTGATGAAGCAGAAAGATGGCCTTCTTTTCACCCTTTGCTGAATCAGCAACAACATCTTTGACAGAAGAATGCCTCTTATTTTCCCGATAGAAAGCGTTTGCTTTCCTTGCAGCGTCAAGCTGCTTTTCGAGTTTGCTACACTTCGAACGGTGGTACGCAGCTTGTTTACGAAGCCTGCCGATGAGCGAAACATACGCACTTACTCACTGGGCGTCTTTATTTGCCGTTTGAGTGCAAACACTGTGTTTCACGTCAGCGAAGTCGTCCTACAATTCAAGAAGGTCGACCACACCTTCTGGCTCCGCTTGGTTACTTCTGGCTACTTGGTTTTGGAGCAGGGACAGAACATCTAGATGCGGGCTCCTTACGAGGCTTTTTGGCACTCGGCACAAGGTAACTTGGGCACTCGTCGAACACTGTTGGCACAACACCAGGTAGAAGTTTCCTGATGCGGCACCAAGGCACGTAGTCAGTGGAGAGGAAATGCCTGCTACAAGTGACAGTTGACGCCGACTTGTCGTTGACGACCAAATTTTCCCTTGAAATGCTTTTCAGCCACTTAGTGAACCAGTTCTGCATCACTCGGGAATTGATGAAAGGAAACTCCTGTAGTCCTACTTGACTGCGACTTACAGTGCGGTACGCAACAGTACACCATGGTCTCGCTGGCCGGTCCACAGCAACCGATTCACTGCTTCGCATTGCAAGACATATCCCTTAGAATGCAAAAGCTATGAGTTAAAGGTACTCAAATCACGACGTATCTGGCTAGCAACATCCACTCTGTCGAACGATGCAACTCACGACGTAAAAAGAGAATGTCAGGACGTCAATAGCGAGAGGCTGGCAGAACTACGACAAAAGCCACGGCCGGACTGAAAAGTCGCGTGAGCGTTCCGCGCGCATTTCCTGTCCGCCCGTGCTACAGCTCTACAGCTAGCTACAGCAGGGTCACTGCGCCCTCACGCGGTGAGCAGTGACGTTACCCGAGGAGACGCGCTCCCATTGTGCCCGAAGCGATAACGAAGGCCGTAAGAAGGAAAGCGGCCGCGCCTCTCCAGTCCGGCCGTGGGTTTTGACGAGCGCGGTCGTCGCTGGCGCACGCGTTATCTCGCAATCTCAGCAGCCGACAGCGGGAGGCAAACAGTGTCCCTGGAGCAGCCGTATGCTCTTAAACAAGCATTTTGTAGAGTTGCGTGAGATCGAATCCAAAAGAGTGAGCTGCCAGTCTCAGTTCGAATAACATTAGAATTTGTTGCTATCGCATTCATTGCTTCACCCTTGCGGCGAAACTGTGACTTTTTGTAACAAAGCAACAGACATAGCATATGTACTCCTATTATACAGGCGGTTTTATAGCAGTTTAATAAACTTTAGATTTATATTTCCATGATTCAGCAAACTATATTAAACGTTGCTCGACACGGGAGGAATACGCTAACGAAAGTTACGTGTGATATACACGCCATTGCGTCGTAAATTGCACTTAATTCGATAATAGTGACGCGCGTGCTCGAACGTGAGTGCTGACGTTGTACTCACGTTCGTCAGATTATAAGTTAGCCCTTAAATGCCAAGTGTGGCCGATGTGCCTGGTCAGCTCACGATGTGCACACAGCTAGTACCCTTGCGAAACCATCCATCATCCACGTAACCCTTGGCATGAAGGGAAAAAAACTACTTGCTGACTGCTTCGCATGAAAATGATTCCGACAAGGGGTGGAATCTACCGAATTTTAAATGCGAAGCATTTCTTTGCGTACTGCAAGTACTTTGGCGTTTCTATCTATCTATCTATCTATCTATCTATCTATCTATCTATCTATCTATCTATCTATCTATCTATCTATCTATCTATCTATCTATCTATCTATCTATCTATCTATCTATCTATCTATCTATCTATCTATCTATCTATCTATCTATCTATCTATCTATCTATCTATCTATCTATCTATCTATCTAACTAGCCGCCTACGTCTGGGGGCTCTCATGATCGCCTCCTTAACATCAGGTCGACAAAAAGTTAGTATGGGAGGGTAAGAGGATTTGACGAATATGTCTGGCTGGTCGTGACTTAAATAACGTGAAAATTGCATCACGTACGTCGTCAAACTCATTTCTCTATAAACATGTGGCTCATACCCGTATACCACGGGCCACAGTATGCGGGTATGTGCCACAGGTGTTTGACAATTTATATCTACCCAGGCACGGCGAGGACATACATTGGTAATTTAAATGCGAGAGCGTTAAGAAAAACTTGATATCGGCAGCGTTGACCCGACGAATGCAAAGAATAGAAATCAGAGTCCCATCAGGAATCGAACCCAAGCAATCTCCTTGGCAGTCAAGTATTCTACCACAGAGCCACGTCAGGTATCGAAACTGCTTTACCAGAGACCTTATTTATTTATTTATTTCGTAATACCCTCCGGGCCAAAGGCATTATGGAGGGGGTGAAACATGATTTTCGTACCCATACAATGTTAGCTAAAATATAAACGTGTAGTACAAAGAGACAACGCGAGCTGGTTTGCTTAGTTATACAATGGTAGCTAGTGCAGAACGAAACAACTGAAGATCTGTGATGGCAGCCACAGGTCCGGGAAAGTGGTTCCAGTCTGCAGATGTTCTGGGGATAAATGAGCCGCTGCATGTGTTTTTGTTAGACATGACATGACACCAACTTAATTACAATGACCTATTCTAGCCGATACGTAAGAAGGCGCGAAAGTGAAAGTGTCACGAAGAGTTGGAATGTAATGATAGATTTTGTGGAATAGACACAGGCGGAAAAGCTTACGACGAGATGAGAGAGGAGGCAGCTCGAGTGAGTTCTTCATGGCAGTGATGCTAGCGTGACGGTTGTAGTTGTGTAGAATCAAGCGAGCAGAGTTGTTCTGGATTAGTTCGAGAGCATTCATTAGATTAGCTGAACTCGGGTACCATAACGCAGCGGCATATTCTAGGTTGCTACGAATCAGTGTCTAGTATTAGTAGTTTAAGGGAGACGGGTGCGGAGGCGAAATTGCGGAGAATGTACCCAAGCATGCCGTTTGCATTATTAGTAATGGAACCAATGTGGAGCGACGACCTTAAACAAGTGGTGATGTGTACGCCCAGATAACGATAGGAGGTGACTTGTTCGCGTGGAATGTTGTTAAGTAGGTAGCAGAAGAAGATGATATTCGGGAAACACATAAAACCTTAAATTTGGTAGTATTTAATTCGATTTGCCAAGTCGCGCACCAGTTAAAGATGAAGTCAATGTCGTTTTGAAGGGTACTGACGTCGTTTAGACTGTTATTTTGCGGAAAAGAACACAGTCATCCGCAAACAGTTTTATGTTTTATGTTTCACCAACATTACGCCTTATGCAGGCGTAATGTTGGTGAAACGTCAAGTGTGTTTGCAGTGCTTTGAAAACAATTTTGAAAACATTGAATATGTATACCTAGGATGCAGGAGTGATGTCGGGTTAACGTCAGTCGTATACTTAAACGCCATCCACAGTAGTAGGTTTACGTAGCACTATCCAGGGTTACCATTCTCGCTAACACAAGCGCTACATACCAGCTTACCGCTTCTGGTGTTGGTAAATGCACATGTTTCTGTTGGAATCGTTACCCAACTGTAAACAACGGATTATATGGAACATATGCGACTCTTCAACATATTTACAACATTTTTACTTATATTTAGCGTCAATTCATAACGTTTCGCTTAATAAAAAAATTACAAGCCATTCACCTTACCTACGCATGCTTCGCATCACATCGATTCCCATGGTACTTGGAATCTGCCGAGTTTTTTTGTATGTACATTTTTGTGACCGCGTTAACGCTGCGGGCAAGCTGACCGTAACTACGATTGAGTTGGGCTGCAAGCTGCCATGCTGCTAGGGGACTAAGAAAATAATCACCGCCGAAGCACTCCGTACAAATGGTTAACCAGCGAAGCTGAAATGTGCGGCCCCGGTGTTTAGCAGTGGGTTCAACCCGACGCTGCACTGAAGCCTTCCACAATTATCGTTCCCAGGTTGTGGTCGAACCACAGGCGGTCACAGACGTCGCAGCCGAAGCCATAGTGCCGCTGGAGAAACTCTCGCCGAAAGCGGGCGTTCGCCCCAGCGAACGCGCTCCCGCAATCATCACGTCGACGCTGTTCTGACCGCAAGGCCGCTTCTTCGGCCCCCCCGTTGCTGCAAGTGTTTGACATCGCGAGCTAACTCGGCGGCGTGGTTTGCAGGATCCGCCCGCCACCGACACTTGCATCGCCGTTCGCGATTCAGCGCGGCTTGGAAGGCTGCCGGATCGTCGGTACGCAGTTGCTGCCGGCACTCGGCCTCGGGGGCCTGTTCTTGTGCCCGGACTGCAGCATCGGCCCGGCGAATGCGAGCTCTCTCACGTTTCCACTGTCGGCGCTCTTATAAAGTTGTCCGCTGTTCGGGAGTTCGTAGGATCCGTGGCTTACCCATGTGGAAGCTCTCAGTAGAAACTGATGCGCGCGTGCTCGGCGCCACGGCTGCGGCGGGATGGACGACGTCACTCACGGCCCAGCCAATGGCGCGCGAGCTTGGGTACGACGCTCAGAACGTCGTAACTGATAGCACAGTCAATGGAGACCGCTCGTGACACAGATGCCGAGCGGTTTTTCGTTTCTCCTAGCCATATACAGCTTTCACTGTAAAATGTGCGGAAGCCCCGCCTGCGCGGCCTTCAGCCCACTGCCCAGATAATCCCTGAGTACACAATTGTGATGATCTGTTGGGAAAATATAAGCGATTTTTATGCGTAATAACATGCCAGGCGAACAAATAAATAGATTTTTACGTGTACTTGTAGTGTGTCATGAATAATGTGGCTTTCTGGGAATAGAACCTGAGTCCTGAATGCTTATAACGAATGGAAACATAGTATTTCACACAGTAGAAATACCTACTTTTACGTTATCCGAAGCAATGTTTTCGTAAGAATGGTTCAAACGCATTCGGAACAGTGCAAAATTATCGCTCCGTACCTACCTTCAGACTTCATTCATAGTCGATGTCATTGTCGCCACAATACAATGAGTTATACAGGCAGAGCATTTCTCTTATTACAATTTTTACATTGATGTTCAACCTGCCCTACAGGCTGCAAGGTTCCGTATTCTGAAAAATAATAATCGAGACTAATACTTATGAAAACATACCCGGCGCATCTGCATGTTCGCATCTGTCTTTTCTTGGGAAGCGATAAATTTTCGTGGCGAGCAGCGCAGAAATAATAGCCACGTTGTTCTGCGCGGCTATACGATGGAAAACACGTGCGCACAATACCCGAAAGTCAGTGAGAAAGGCCACCATGAGACAACAATATTCAATTGTCTGTTATATATAACGACCTGTCTCGCTGCGTTTCCTCTAGTGTTCTTTTGTTTGTCGTTGACTTCGTTATTTTCTGCGAATTTGCTATTGAGAACGATGCTAATGTCCTGAAAAGTGATCTTGATACCATATGTAGAGGCAGTGACACGTGGCTTATGAGAAAGAATCCTAGCAAGCGCAAGGTTACGCGCGCCACTAGAAGGCTCAACCACCTGCCCCTGCTATTTTCTCACTAACATTTTCTTCGAATCTCTTGCTTCCTGCCGCTATCTGGGCGTTAACATTATATCCAACCTAAATTAGACTGTTCATGCCTGTATCATAGCTAACAATGCTAACCTAATGGTAGGCAACCTCCGTCGCAACTTTTCTTTTGCTCCGTCCTCACTTGAACCTCCTTCACTACAAAACACTAATCAGAAGAAAACTGGAACACGCGTCATATATATGGGATTCCTTCTTCTGACACGCTCGTTAGCTTACTTCCACTTGTCCGGAATAACGTCCGCTAGATTTATGACGTCCTGCTATATTTTTTACTGTAAGCCTCACTAAAATAATAAAATAAACTTGAAACCCCATCATTCGTTTCACGCCGCAACGATTTTATGCTGTCCTTGATTCAGAATTTTTTTTAATACTAATCCACAGCTACGCTCCCAACTATTATGGGAACCATGCGACACATCTTTAAGCATCGTCATCGTCAACAATGTCGGCACGGCACCATGTTGTTTAAAACCCTACCTGGACGCCTTCATTCAATGAACATCGAATCACTGGAATGACCTTCTCAGATCAATCGCCTCCTCTCCAGGCCTTGTTTGTTTTCGCACACTTATAGCTAACACTGTAACATAAGCAATAATAAATGCGAAGCATTTCTTACGAAATCCGGGGTGCTTTTACCGTTTCCATCCATCCATCCATCCAACCATCCATCCATCCATCCATCCATCCATCCATCCATCCATGCATCCATCCATCCATCCATCCATCCATCCATCCATCCATCCATCCATCCATCCATCCATCCATCCACCCACCCACCCACCATCCATCCATCCATCCATCCATCCATCCATCCATCCATCCATCCATCCATCCATCCATCCATCCATCCATCCATCCATACATCCGTCCGTCCGTCCGTCCGTCCGGCCGGCCGGCTGAAAGATCCTTTCTTTCTCATTTCGTAGTGCTTCCTCCTAACTTTTTAGCAAATTTCTTTCAGCACTACGGACGAAATGACGCTCGGTTTAAACAGCGCCGCTGTTCGTATATGCATGTGTGGATGTGTGCTTGAATGAGGCAGTGTTAATTTATGCGTAATTACTTAGTTATAACGACTTACCAACTCACCAACCATCAAGACTCACCAAGAGCAACTTCTAAGTCATCTTCGCAAAGTAGTACATCGGTGTATACAGAAAAGCGTAGGAAGAGTGAGAAGTGTCAAGAGGCTGCCAAGGGGCCGTAGCACATTGTGTAGCCGAATCGCAACACGTGTACATGCCCTGTGTAATTGTGAGTGCCAGCATTATCGCTGGAGTCCAGAAACTTTACAATTCGTTCAAAGTTGTGTATCGCCTTGCTGTGGCAGCCCTGAGAAAAAATAAATAAATCTGTACGCCAGTTTCACTTTATCACGCGACCCCCCTCCTCCAACCTTTACGAATTTCAAGGCAGTCCAGGTAGGGCACTAGGCAGGTATGCATAGCATAATGACTGCTTATGTTATTGAGGAAAAAGTAAGACAATATACATGTCGCTCTTCCTCTGATCAAAATAATAAACGCTGAACAAACACCAAGAAAGCGCAGCGGATACGCCTACCTCTTTTTGCACTCAACTTTACGAATCTACACACGTGCAAACCACACGTATTTCAAGAACCAAGGAAGTTTATTTTCAACATAAGAGTTGGGGGGGTCACTCCAGTCGAAAAGCGGCGAAATGCAGCTTGAAGGTGCCTGGGAGCCCATACACAAGGGCAGTGTCGAAATACGTTTTTAGCCAACATAAGTGCACACAATGAACAAATGATATTGAGAGTAGTGTAGGAAGAAAGTCAGAAAGACGTATTTAAAAATTTGATTATGTTCTACAATGACAGCAATGTGCAGTCGCAAGAACATGTAGCTCTATTTGTACGGTTGAAACGTAAAATAATCGCGCAACTCTTTTTTGCCGACTTTGTTAAAATCAATACCCATTCTTCTGCTATTAGTTTAAAAAATACGGTACATTGAAAGCCATTGATTGTTTGCCATAAGTTGTGCGTCATCCGTGGTACTAACCATTTCTCATGGCCGCTGGTTCTAGGATCGCCTATTTGTTTTTTTTTAAACCTGCCGTTACTACTTAAAAAGTTCTTCGCACTTTTATTTTGTAAAGAAAAACGAGCGCGATGGGTGTTTCTGATAAATCAAAGTGCCGCTTATTACTTTATAGTAAAGACAGAATTCTCTAGTGGGGTGAGCGTAGGAAACTTTAGTGATGTGTCGTAAGCCTTTCTTTCGTAACAAGAGATGTTGCTAGCATAGTAGTTCCCCCGTACAAGTGTGCGAAAGTTTACGCGAGCACCACACAGTGCATTGTGTATTTGCGTTGTGAATTAGCTAGAAAGAAATAGCTGCATCACGATAGCACTCCCGTGGCTGAAGACAGTGATCTAGCAAGATAGTCGATGTGAGCCGTCCATGTCATATCAGCAGAAAGGATTACTCCTAGCGATTTATGCCTTTCTACATTCTTACTTTGACACCCACCAAGACACCAGTCTGCTGGTGTACGGGCATGCTTCCTTTCGGCCCTAAATAAGATTGTGTTAGTTTCCCCAGCGTTGATTTTAAGGATGTTAATGCTCGACAACTCCCAAAGATCTTAAATAGCGTTTTGAGACTTCGTAAAATCTTCATATATGTCATGGCCGGTTACGAACAGGCTTGTATCATCCGCGTACATTACAATAGAAACGTCATTGATTAGTTCAGTCACATCGTTTACGTGCACATTAAGAAAGAAGTGGCCACAGGAGGCTTGCCTGTGGAAATCCAGAGGTAATAGTTTGAAAAGTTTTAACATTTATTAATCGCAACGGACTGCTGACGATCATTCAAAGTGGGCATCAAACAAGGAAGAAGCTACTCCACGTATGCCATAGCCATCTTTGAAAGAGTGTTATGATTTGGAGAGTCAAAGGCTTCCGTGTAGTCTACAAAACACCAAGCCCTACTTGGTTTTTCTTCGATGCGTTGAAGAACTATTTGTTGTGTTAATCAGCCGCTTTGCATTAATTTTTCCTTGCAAGCGTCATGCTGCCAATAAGAAATTATGTTTTGTTTGGCAAAGAAATTGCTTAAACGGTTGATAGTTACTTGTTCGAGATCCCTTCGAAAGTACTGGGAGGGTGGATATGGGCCTATAGTTAGTGACCACGCTCGTTTCACCTCATGTATAAATAACAACTACTTTCGCACGTTTCATCGCAGTTTGGAAGAGAGCGGATTGAAATGCCAGATTGAAAATATGCCCGAGAAGAAGGGAAATTATATCAATGACATACCTCACGGGTCTGATCTGCATGTCATCATCGTGCACAGCTATACTGTTCTTTACGTGCATGAATACTTTACAAATCTCGAACCCATTTCTGGGCTCAAAGAAAATACTTTGTTTGCAAGAATTAGTCACGGTAACGTAGGGAAACTAGGTGACGACTTTAACATATTTACAAACTGGGAGTTGAAGTATTCGATCAAAGCAGACCTCGAAAGCCGTTGCTTATCAGATGTTAGTTCTAATATCATATCATTGTTGTTTCCTTGTTTCAGGATTTGATTTATAACTTTCCACACTTTCATGAGGTACTCCGATAAATCTGAAACAACCTTTTTGTAACTCAAGTCCTTTGCCTTTTCTTAGCTCCGAGTTTAATAGGCCGTGGTACTTTTTAAATCTGCCAGCTGGAGAAGATCTCTTGATGACAAGAAGACTTTTAAAAATATTATTTTCCTTGTTGACCATTTTAGTGGGCTCCGGCATAATCCATTTTTTGTAATGTTTTCCCGCTTTTTGAGCTATTTCTGCGCAAAAGAAATGTATGTTTCTATGAGATGATACGGGCTCTCATCTAGAAAATTGGTATGACATTAGTCGCTGGCCCGAGGGCAACTTAAAAAAAATAGAGGATTGTGGTAATCGAACCACTTAAAAGTGTTTATTGACAGTTCATAAGGTTTCTGCAGGTGTCACCTGAAAGTAACTGGTGTGTCTTGAGTGGTGTGTTATTCACCTTATTTGTACGCATGCTCCGGTCACACATCTCTGGAATAAAGAGCGAAATCATCAAAACCAACCATTGGACAATTTCATTGCAGTAAAGACCCACAGACACAATCTTGGCCAAGTTTGCACCGTAATATATGAAAAATTGTTGTTCATTTCGCAGTTTAGCAGCTACATGTGCATTGGCAGTAATGAAGTGGAGCGTTTACACTAGGGTAAATTAGTGTTTGAGAAAACAGGTCTAGTGACAGCCACAGAAAGATGACTTTTATATCTTAAGTTGAACACTGTCCGCAGAAGTGCTGGTTTTAAACATGAAAACCGGCGTCAAATGAGCTTGGAATAACCGGTTATCCGCAGGAAAGGCTTTTGCCGGAGATGTACAACACCGTTACAAGTCTTGGGTAAACATATAAAGCGTTCTAACATTGCCATCTTCACCACATATTCGTATTTGGTGTCATCGACCTATTCATAGTGCGATAGCTTGCACAGCACTTTGCTTTTTTTGCATTTATATCATGATTACCACAAATAACACCGCCTATACTTCCCTTGGCTGTATTGTATGTCGGTACTCCTTCACGTTTGCCTGTGTCACAATAGAATGTTCGTCGTTCTCAAAACGAACAGGCGCTCAGACAGCGCTGTATTAGGACCCTGACATTCTTTTTGCTAGACTCAGGTGGCACCATAGCTATCTAGTCTTCAGAGTAATTTGCCCCAACTTGACGTATATTATAGGGAACAAATTCATAGAGGCGTAACCAAGGACACACCCTAATTTACCGTCTCGAGAAGCAGTACGACACTCGCCTAAAGCTACCCTGACCAGCTGCATTCAAGAAAAGAACCATCTACTTAGCCTGTGGACGTGAATCCAGCACTGGAAAAAAAACAACTTCGCGCGACATGCAAAGTCGACAAGTGCAGGCCTTACTTTCACGCAGAATATACGCACGTTCACAACGAGATACACGAACACAACTCCAGCGATAGGTCACCACCAACGCAAACACTATCAAGGAAACATTACCTACGAACGCTACTCCTCAGAGGCCTGCCTGTAAGAATCTTCAATGACTGTAAAGCAGAAAGAGGCATCTGCAAATCTCCCGTTCTCCTTTATTCAGGTAAACTCGCCTGAAACGAAACCAACTACACACTCCACTAAGGGAAAAACTGCAGTAACATCACAGAAAAGAAATCCTAAGAAAATTGAAGTTAAGGCCAGAGGTGCCCTCGGTAGCCGATCGCCTTAGCTTAGCGAAAGAAGGAAACAGTACTTTAAGTGGCTCGTTGCTGTTAATCAACATTTTAAATGCACATTAAGGAAATCAGCTTCCTCTAATGATTGACCGATTAATTAAAATAAACTATCTGGAGAGTAAACTGAACAACTTGTGCAGTTGTTCAACGGAGAGAAGAAGAATGGTTTATCAAATAGGAGAGCCAGGGCAGTGACGGCACGAACTATGGCGGGAATACTTTTGATAAACACAACAGAGAACTCCGTTGTGCCAGTCTAACACACTTATTACAGTGGACAGCTAGTAGGCATATTACCCAGGTCAAGTGAAGTTGGAATATAACTTCACAAACGCGGCCTCATATGCTGCTCCCCGAACAACGCAATGAACGAGTACGAGTGACATATAGGGAACGCACTTCTCAAGATGGTTGCGTATTAGGAAATTTTTTTGTGACAAGGTAGGTCAAGAAAGCGTAAACAATGATGCTCTACTGCATCCACGCCACGGAGGAAGATATATGTGCTCCACATACATGAAAACCAGATACAGAAGAATGCAAGAATTAGGTTAATGGATAAAACTAGTCCCAAGGGACATTATGAGCATACCTAGACAAAATAGAATGCCGAAGTACTTAACTAAGGCAGACCACAATGTTTTCAAACATATCCCCGAATGAAATTGCGTTGTAAAACCTGCGTACAACGGTGGTAATAATATAGCAAACCGGCCTATATACAAATATAAAAACGAGGGCGTGAAGCAACCCAGTAGCAACACTTTCACCGAAAATTAACCTCCGAGTCAACGCATGAATATAGTAACACCATTAAAACACAGAATACAGGATTTTATAGCCAAGAAATTAATCACCTGTACCGCTTTTTGATGCCGAAGAATAAACAAGCAGGAAATGCCTACCTTATTCGGAAGGCAAGGTCTTCATAGATGAATTAGTGATCGGGAAAATACTGGGCAGACCTATAGTATCCTACAACCAAGCTACTGAACCACGGTGAAATTTTTAAATCAGCCTCTATCTAACATGCGGCCTTCCCTACAATACTTTATTCAGGATACACCACATTTATTATGGATTATGGATTCCATTCACGAGACACAGGTAATCTCCTACCATGCCATTTTAACAACCTTATATCTATAGCAATCACTGATGGGATTGGAGTGGTTTCGGACTCTTTGAGGGAAAGAAAACAAGGTCAGACTGCTAAAGTTTACTTCATTTACTAAAATTAGTTATTACACTCAATTATTGAGAGTTTATTCTACCTGCTGCAAACTCTTTGCACCAGATGAGAAGTCCATACACGGAATCCCGCTCCGAAATTTGCATGCGACGATTGTAAATACGATTAGAAGCTCCTAAAAACAACGCAACGAAAATTTTAGCTCTTTGGTGAACTTAAACTTCCTCACACAGTAGTTGCTGGATGTATTGACACCCTACTGAGGAACGTGTTCTTTTTTTTTAACCGGACAGAATATCGCTCATGGAATTAACTTCAGTAGCTCCATTCCTGCAGCTCAATTCACCAGGACATACAATACTTACTTTGTCGTAAAAGTGCAAAGGATCTTCGTCGCATTGCAAACCATCAGGCGCAATCAGTCGTTCCATGCGCGAGCCACGATTGCAGCAGTGAACAAGGCATTCATATTTCTGTAGTAGACAAAACAGTAAAAAAAACACTCTTCGCAGCTTATAACACTGTAAAAACGTGCATTTTGAATGAAATCGTTCCAGTTTTAAACGTGGATACCGCGATATGAAATCTTTATAGTCTAATGGCACTGCGCCTCCTGCACCACAACCCTACATTATCGTGCAGTCAGGAGTTACTCGTAGTGATTTATATATCATAAAGATGTGAGATTCTAGATAGATACTCCGAAATTACAATGTGCATTCTAATCTGCTTTTTCCCATTCTGACCCCGGGGTGTCTCTAGGCCCAATGTGCTACGTTTGCGGAGTCAAAGCCCAACTGTCGTCCGCATACTGGTTGCGGCTGCGGGGCTGTTCTTTTTAAGAGAAGCTTTTATAGAGACAGCAATTATATGGACACTCTCAGCGGATTATTCCTGGCGGCGTCGCCGTCAAGTTCAGTATAAAGTCGAAATCAATAACATCGCCCCGCGCATCGCATGTTTTGTCCGCGAGTAACAGCGAGCATGCGGGGCCGACAAACATGGCTGAAACAGAGGCGAAACGAGCCGACCCCTCTCCGTTGCACGGAGGGCGCATGCGATAACATCAGCCCGAGTGCGACGCTACCGTCGATTGTTGCTCAAGCAGAGAGGAAAAGTCCCACCCGTCTTGAAGGAGCATGAAGGAACGCGGGGGGAGGGGGGGGGTGAATCAGCCGCTCGAGCAGCAACTGTGAACTTTGCTTAAGAGGGCCCGGTGGTGACCGCTGGCGCGCTATCACTGCAGGTATCAGCACACGCCTCGCATACGCTTTACGTGATCTGCAACCTGACCTAACTTTACAAAACGTTGGCGGAATGGAATGTGGCACATCCAGTGATTGAAACGCTTTTTATGCTCTCTTGTTTCTACGCAAAAAACAACAACAACAATAATAATAATAATAATAAGAAGAAGAAGAAGAAGAAGGAGAAGAGAAATAATACATGCCAAAACCACGATATTATTACAAGGCACGCCGTTGTGATAGACTCCGTATTTATTTTGACCCTCCGGGGTTCTTTAACTTTCACATAAATCTAAGCACACAGGTATTCTGTGCATTTAGACCCCATCTAAATGCGGCCGCCGTGGCCGGGAATCGAACACGCACCCTCGATGTTAGCATTGCAACACCCTACGTGCTCATCTTCAGCGCGAAGAAAGCACAGAGAGTAATCTCTAGTAATCTCTTTATCTAGTAATCTCTGTAGACAAAGCTCGTGCGACCGCACCCTTTCGATTTATCTTCAGAGTTGCTGCCTAAGCGACGCAGCCCTCACCGCTCCACTGGCGCCACGTCGTGCTCCTTCGCCCGACGGCGCCGGTCGGCGCGTTTCACCTCTTATTGAGCCGCGACCGTCTGCAGCATGCCCAAGCTTTCACGCGCACATACAATATACTACGTGCATGTCGATGTTATCGATTTAGTCTTTATACGCAGCATGACGGCAGAGCAACGCTAGTGGTGACGATGACGGCCTGTATGCGCTTCGAGTGCCCATGTAATTTGAACTGCAATAATAAGAACTTGGGACGTTAATTGGGGCAAACTGGTCACCGCACTCTTATAAAGTGCGCACTCATATAATCCATCAACCGTTCCAGCATCCAGCATTTCTTTTGAACTCTTGGGAGAGCTCAAAGGCAGAGGGTTTAAGCGACGAGCCGTAGTGCGTGCAGCGGCAGCGCCAGGAGTGGACTTAAACGTGCCGACGCGCTGCAATGACTCAGCGTAGCACACTTTGAAACGAAGGAAAAAAATCACGCCGTTTCACACAAAACAAAATCTTTAAGCAGACTAATTCCTTTCTCCTGCAAGAAAGTGTTGTGCATCATGAACACACCAATTAGTCTGTTTTCCATTGGCCTTTTTAACATTGCGCGTTTCACGGAGCTCTGTCCTTGATAGAGAGAGGGGCTGTGAGCAGATTATTTATATGGAGGAAGCTGTGAAACTTACTGCGGCTGTCTTGTGCTCAAATTTTCCCATTCCTTTCTCCTGCAAGAAAGTGTTGTGCATCATGAACACACCAATTAGAACAGGCAGTTGATGACGGCCATTGATATGTGTAATGTAGAGATTCGAGGAGAATACGCTCAGGACATCGAGGGTGCTTTCCCTCTTTATATCACGCATGCATTCAGGTCTCTCACAAGAACTAAGGAGATAGATAAAAACAGCGGGAGATACTCCGTGAGCGAAATTTACGATATTTTGGACACCGCAATATAATACATGCCGGAACGTCGGTGACTCTGTGTTGCATATATTTGCTTCTCATCTCTTTGAAGCGAATATTTATTACTATGTTTCTTAAACAGCAAGCCGTAACCCAAACTCGTGTGGCGTAGATGAAATGTTAACGTGTGATCAATCGTTTAATATATATGCTGTGACAGGCGGAATGGAAACAGCCGCACCGCTTCGTATCACAGCTCGACACTCGAGTGAGCTGTGCCACGAATTCTTACGGCCAGCGATGCAACAGATCTTAGTGTTTGCAGGCGTGGGTGTACCGCGCACCGTAGATGCCACTCGCTAACTCCACAGCAGCGCATCTATTGCACAGCTTGTCTCGCAACGCACCACCATAAGGTCAGCCATGCATTCAAAGTTGTGTGTCTTTCTATAATAATCGCTCTGTAAAGAAGCCTCAACTTTAAATCTTGTTGATCCCATTATAATATAATAAATAATGTTTACAATTTCCTACACCCTCACAATAATTTGTAATCCCCACATGGGCCCGAATTCATCATAAGCTGACGTCGCGTGTCTTGCTTATGCCAGATGAGGAAGCTTGATAATGGTAGATTTGTACTGTACTAACGAAAATGAGCACCGGGCCTCCGTGAGCTGCGAACCTTTGCCATACGTTATGTCCTAGCACGAACAGATATTTCGTGCAATGAGATTAATCTGACGATTCAGGAAAATGATTCAACAAAATGTTATGCCTAAGTGTCTCCGACGGGATTTCCTTGATTTCCATGGCGTAGCCAGGGGGAGGGGGGGTCTCAACTACTCTTCCCCCCCTCCCAATTTTTGAATTTTTCATGTGCATACATAACCGCACACTTACAAACGCACAAGCGAACACACGTAAAGTAAAAAAAAAATATATGCCCACACTACTGCTAATATTCGCGCCCATATACTTAACCGTTATGACTATGGTACGTTCGATGTTCTGCGCAGCTGAAGTTTGCAGTCCTCTGAAATACAAAAAACCTGAAAGCGCCTTGGTGAGAGGAACACGACAGCGTTATCGCCGACGATGACACCGACGGATTTTCGGTAACACGGGCTCCACGCCACCTCGCTGCACTGCGCATCAACACAGTTTACTGTGCTCGTTTAGAACACTACCAACTGCGACGACGTCAGCACAAGTGTCATGGTTGGACAGCGCTAACGCGAGCGAGTGCTCATTTGGTCACCCTTAGGGTTGCCGTTGGGTAGAATTGAAAAGGAGCCAGAATTCAAGCTAAAAAGTAGCCAAAGTAGCCATGTCATTTAACTTTATCGCCAAATTTGAAGCCAAATACAAGAAAACGGTATTATGACCAGAATTTTTACAAAATAAATATGAATTTGAATATGCAAAAACATAGGAATAAGACAAGATTTTGTTCCATGTTGTGTTTCAAGCCACTGGGGAGTTGCGGAAAAGGATTTATTTATTTAACGCAAGGCCAAGAAGAGCATTGCTGAGGAGCGTGCATAAAACACTAACAAAAAAGTGAACATAATTTAATGGGTTAAAAAACAACAATGAACAGACTTCCAAAAGACTAGTAAGCTTCGGTTTTACAAAATAGAATGATCTCAGAGCGATAATTAAAGGGTTCAGCCATAGTGCGGTGATAAAACAAGTCGGTCGTGGAGGACGCTTCGCTGGTATATTCTATTAAATAAGGTCAAGCGGCGAAAATTTCGATGCGCTTCTAGAGAGGGAGCAGAAAGGCGGCATTTCGTAGCCTTCAGTAGCGTAGCCAGAAACTTTTTTTCGGGGGGGGGGGGGGGGGGGGTTCAACCATACTTTATGTATGTTCGTGCGTGCACTTGTATGTGTGCGTGCATATATACGCAAGCAAAACTGAAAAATTTCGGGGGGGGGGGGAGGTTGAACCCCCCCCAACCCCCCCCTTGGCTACGCCACTGGTAGCCTTTATGTTAGCAGTTCAGCTGTAGTCAGAAAAAAGTTCGCGAGCGGGTCCTTCCCGGCTAGTCCCTCAGGACTTCATTAAAGTTCTTTGTCTGTCTGTCTGTCTTCCTGTTAATAATACTTTGTATATATGAGCAGATATATTCATAGCAAGTCACAGGTTATAAAATGCAATGCTTTTCAAGACGTAAATGGGCAGAATGTTAGTGTTTCGGAAGACCAATAACCTTGCTTGTTCTGACATTTAGTTCCATAAAGTTATATTTTGTACCCGATGGCGCAGCAACTATGTCTTATTAGTTAAGTTGAGTGCGTCTGTATCTATTTATGCAGGATAGTTCTTCCCAGAGACTTTTTGGAGCATTCCCGCCAAGTCAGTGTGAACGTTAAACGTTTAAGCAGTTTTTTCTTGAAGCCACAAATCTAGATTGATTACTAGATTTACCATAATAACAGACTAGCTTCATCTTGGTGCTGATATTTGTTGTGCGGGGTGCTGCTTTGGTGCGCATGAGCCTGTTGCTGGAGCCAATGCATGCGCGCGCATTAGGTTACGTGACTAAAAAGGTGGAAAACAGTGGCATGATATTTAGGCTTTCCTGTTCTTTTACCTGCAAATAATAAAAAAATGGCTTCTAAATGCGCCTAAACAGAAGTTCAATGTAGCCAAAAAGTAGCCATGGCGCCAACCTGAAATTTTCGTAGCCATACAGAGTCCTAAAGTAGCCAATTTGGCGCAAAGTAGCCACCAACGGCAACCCTGGTCACCCTTCGTTCAATTTCAATAACTTGAGCAGGCAAGGCAGTTTGGGTAGCACGTTCGTGTCACACCCTGACAGCGAGGCTTAGATTCCCATCCCGACCCAAATATTCTAAGTGTTCTTTGCATCTCATTGACGTTACTTTGTCTGCATAAACACCACCGAGAAATCAGGCAGACATAATAATCGTTGGGTTTTACGTCCGAAAACCAAGATATGATTATGAGGGACGGCTTGTAACCGTATGTGGATGGCTCCGTAAATTTCGGCCACATGGGATTCTTTAACGCACACGTAAGCCTAAGTTAAGGCTTCCTTTATGAAACTATGCCTGTGAATTTCGGCGCCACACAATGCGTCCGCCGCGTACGCCTCCGTTCACGTGCCGCTCGCGGCGCGGCGCTGCTAGGTGACACTATGCCGCTACTGAGAGGGCCGCTGCAGCTTAAGCGCACTGCCCGAACTGCGATGCTCACGTTGATTGTCAAGTTGCATAATGAACAATTTCGTTCAGTTCGCCGATTATGTTAACGTAGCACTGCTAATGTTATCTTATCATGATGATGTCATGTGATACACGTGATTGATTACGTGAGATAGACGCCGCGCCTGTTGGGATATTTTGTTCCCAAGACCGAAATTTTTTTTACGAGTCAACCGCATTCACACGGGACATTTAACATTCGAAACGGTATTTGCGGTAGTTATATAAACATGGAAATATGCAACAGTTCGCTTGACATACTACAATTTCAGCAGTTTTCTTGACAAGGAATTCTTTGCATAGATCTTGGCTGCTGAATTCTAGGCCGTAATATTGAAGGCATGGTTATTCATCAGGGGCTTGATGATTAGTAGAACGAGAGGCATCACATTTGTGGTCTCATCCTTCCTTCTTGCACATAAAAGTGTGGACGTCTACAACCTCATCAAGAAATGTTCTGCACATATTTCAAGTGATTTGGAAATGCATTTCCTGTGAAACAGCACTAAGCCGGCAAACCGTTTTAGACATTTTAAAAAGAACACTACCTCATTGGCTGGATATGTCACTGTTCCGCAACTTCCCTCTTCTGTGTGCACCGACTCAGCTACAGCCCACACTGTATCACTAATGCAACGCCTGAGGTGTTTTCTCAAAGAGCTATGCCAAGCTACAGCGGTCGAACTAGCGGTTTTCAGTCCGGCCGTGGTCGAGAATGCTGGCCTGTTGGCTTGGACGCTGGTCTCACAACTGGTCGCACTACTGACACACGCCACGAGAAGAGGGGTCTTCAAGCTGAACACTGCGCTTTCGAATCACAGCGTGCCTTTGTGTGTGTAGATTGCGCATACGAGGAGTACCGGAAAAATGCTCTGGCATGGCTCCCTTGTTATGGAATTTTGGTGTCCTCTCTGAAGACAGCGACGAGGACGTGCTTACTGCAAACGGCGGGAGGATTTGATGTTGTTTTAGGCTGCCATTTCTTTCGCGAGATCATCCTCAGTTATCGATGGCGCAACTCGTGGCCGACAGGAATCTCGGGGAATGGTACCCAGGTGTCGTTGTTGCTTGCAGTTAATATGCACATAGGCACACACAACAGTTCCTCATGATGAATGTTAACCGTGCACAAAAGTGAGACAAATTTAATTCCACATCTTCCAGCGTTCACTAACATCAGCGAATAAAAATTTCGTTAGTTATTTTCGGCGAAGGAGTGCACACCGCCAGGACTGTGCAGGACTGTGCACGGCCGGGACGGATGTGATGAAATCGTTCACGCAAGTTTCAACAAGTGCTGCCAAGTGAGGCAGGAAAGAGTACGATCGAACAGGAGGGGCTCTTTTGACAGGCATAGTTTCATAAATGAGGCGTTGATCGAAGTAGGTGGGCTTCTAGCTTTTCATTGTGGGTGGTATTTTATCTCGCGTCCTTCGCGTCAGCATTTGAGCACCATAATTACTTCAAAACCGCGGCGGGTCAAATTTGGCGTACATCCGGGAATGATTCGACGTACTCCTCTTCATTGCTTCCATTTAGATCGCCCTCTCCAGGGCAGCGGCGACGACTCCGGATTTTCTGGGACACGTGCTCGTTTACACTATCGCGGTAATTTTGCCTCTACCCCTGATATGCCATTCATTCACCCCGATATCTGCACAGGGAACAACGTTAAGGCTTAATAAACTAGCCAGCTCTCATGGTGTCTTTTTCTCACTCTGTACGTGACATACGCGCTTACATTCAATTCAGAACAGCGGTGTCAAGCCACTCATATTACGTAAATGCCTAAAGTTTGCTCTCGAACGAATTTCGATTCCAAAATTCATGTCCCGGAAGCTGGGATTATGATAAGTGCTCCTTCTGAGCATTATCTTACAGAAAGCTCACGCACTTGCTGCCAATCTACACTTTTCTCACCAAATTGTGGAGAATAACCGCTCTCGTTTAGGTAATATAGATAAACTATTATGGCGCAATCACATTTAAGAAGCAAAGTGAAAGACAAAACGCTAAAGCGGCCGGAAAACCAGGTTAGCGCGCGTCGACAACGTTCACATTTGTGCTGCGCCTCCTGCATGGCGCCACCCCGCCTTCGCCACATTGAGAAGTCATTCCATTTTGCCAGTTTCTAGAGCAATTATTTTCGTGCCGAATTCAAGTTATGCACGCAGAACACGGAAAAGAAACAGTTTTCAGCTCTTCAAAGCGTTGCTATGGGAGATACACCAGCAGAAACTACATAAGCAGACACACCGGCAGCGGCGGCGGCGGATTGGCCCGGCTGTGCCAAAGCGAGATACTTTGGGGCATGCCGACTCTCTGCTGCTGCACCTTCTTCTACTTCCAGTATTCTCAGCAATCCTAATCCAAGTCAAGCACTTGAAGAACATGCCCTTGTAGAGGCATGTGAGCTTTTTTCGTGCTGCACGGGTAGTTCACGATTGTGCCCATGCGAACCACCACCGACCGCCATGTAAGGCGTTCCGCTATCGCCCGCCAGCGGTAAGACGTTCCGCTATTGCATGGCGGAAAAAGGAGTCTTGGACTGATTTCTCGCGTCGGGCTCGCAGCGTGGTTTTCCGGCCGCTTAGGCAGTGCAGCTAGCGGATTTCCGATGAGTTTTGCCGCTTTCCGCTCTTTTCGAGTAAAAGTGTGAACACACCTTTAAACTTGCAGCTTTAGTAGATATTGGCCTTTGGTCTTTAATGCTTAATGCTCTAATCCAAGAGCTCGACTCTTTCTGAGCAATGACGTGAATATGTCGTCTCCTGACCCATTGCAGTATCGATATTGTCACGTATGCTGCGGATGATCACAACATCAATGCAGTTCCTATAAATGCTGAGGCAATCACATGTACTTCAAATATTCTTTTTTTACTCGAAGCGCGGGATTGTATACTTTCCTCTATATGTTTTATCGAATACCCTCCTTAATGGACAAAATGAATAAAACATCTTTCTTCATTAATTACTTCATACGGTTTAATCATTGTAGAGTAACCTTAACGTGTATTTTAAGTTAGTCTGAATCGAATGTACCTTGGTGAACACTTCGTAATTTGTAAAATGTGGAAGAAAGTTGTTAGACCGGAAATTATAAAATGGTTTAAGAGCTCCCTTTTTCGGGAGTTTTGAATTGTTATTTCTAGAACGCCCTGGTGGGACTACGTCTTGTGAATTCGCGGAAACACTGACTTGCAGTATCTCTTCAACGTTCACAACAGCTTTAAGCCATTTTATTTTTCCACTTCTACATGTGTTTTGTAAGCCCATCGTTAGATGCAGGTAGCACCTGGTAACAATTGGATCGCGCAACAGACGACGGTTCAACTTCTAGAGATGATGATTGAATGCTCTGTGAGTCCGTAGTAGTGTGAATTATAGTTTGCACTAATGGTTTAAAGTTGCCCATTCTCGACAGTACTCGAAACACCCACAACAATATAGGCATTCGAAATTTATATTTTTTGATAATGGCAACCAAAGTGTGTTGTTTATAAATGACTTACGTCACATTCTGATAAGCCCAATGCCGAGCAATAGTCTCCTCTTCTAATCTTTGCTGGTACTGGTATGGTCTTCGTCGTTTTTTCGCTGATCTTGCTTCCGAGGCACTGAGACTTCCTGAAAAGATCAGCATTAAAATTACACTGAAATGAGCACTATATACACTGATCGGTTTAACATGGTGATCTTCTCAACGAATATCTACAAATTGTAGCCTTCGACCTAGCAATTTCACTTATCGCTTAATACAGCACAATATAACAATTACCAATTACCCCCCCCCCCCCCCGAAAAAAAATCACGCCATATCCACGAAGTGAATGGTGATGAGTGGGCGAAGCTCGATCGTTTTCATCCATGGCAGAAAGAGAATGCTGGAACGGGCTTATACTTCATGGTCATCAGCGTCATCGTCATCGTTATCACGTGTAGTGGGTACAATCCACTATACTGGAACGCGCTTCTACTTTATCGTTTTCACGTGTAGTGGGAACATTCCACTACACGTGGCTACCTACCTACCTACCTACCTACCTACCTACCTACCTACCTACCTACCTACCTACCTACCTACCTACCTACCTACCTACCTACCTACTACTACTACTACTACTACTACTACTACTACTACTACTACTACAACAACAACAACAACAACAACAACAACAACAACAACAACAACAACAACAACAACTACAGAGGAGGGACAGACCCACACCCTAAGGAGCTTCGCCCCTAAAAGATTCGTGGCTACGGGCCTGCCACAAACGCATGCTGCTTTCGCTGTCCGATCCACTACCGCTATAAAAGAATGCTTCTTCCGTTTCCCTAAAGCAGGGGTCAGCAACCAACGGTCCGCGAGGCAGTATTATGCGACCCCCGGCACGACGTCACAATAACTTCCCTCCCCTTGTCACATTCTACCTTAAGGCAAATTTGGCATTATCGACCTTAAATGCGGTTTGCGCTTGTAACCTATGTTTGTAAATCGCAACCTTGTGACATGCGTACATAAAATAAAAATGATATTTATTCCAATTTTCTACACTATTGCTCATTTTTTTTTCTTTTTGCCTTGAACTCTACCCTCCGCCCACCCCCATTGGTGTCGCCATGTACGTCAAACGCCATCTCTACGCAAAAGCCTGCCGGCCAAGGACACAATTGAGAGCACTCGGCCGTTAGAGTCTACTTTGACAACAACATCGAAATCATGACAATGTATAGACACGCGCCCTTCGTACTTGCGGGTGATTTCAACGGGGATATAACGACGAACGATTGACTGGTCCACCACATGCTAGACGTGTACTCGTTGCGATGCATTTCCTACGACCATAAAAAACCGACCACCATTAGGGTAGAGCTGATCTTCGCAAGCTTCACAATGAAAACTCTGTTAAAAGCAACCCTTGACGCTACACTTCACCGCCGACAAGGCCGTCGTCTTCTAAACACAATAAAATTACACAATCTCCCGCTAAAGCTAACCATCTCTCCGCTGCTTCGCATCCACACATCATTCCCTTTAGCCGGATATGACGCAATTTTTTCAAGGGACACGTCGTTGAGGGTGATACGATAAGTGAGAACGAATGTCTTTTGAGGGGAGAGGTTCTCAAATAAAATAGCCTGGTAAGAGGTAAGGCAGACGACAACGAAGATCAGTTGTTTGCTATTATTATTAGATTTGTATACAAAAGTACATAGAGGAAGAAGAGAGAGAGAGCAGGTTGACAACTTCCACCTAGGGGGGCACAACGCCGGCCTTCTCCTTCAGGTGAGAAAACAAGGAACACCAGAAGCAATTATACGACAAATGTCATTCCCATGCGAGGACAGCAAAGTAAGGAACACGGTGATGCTGGTGGTGTTAATGCATTTAGAGCTTGAAAACGAGACCTCGGATAGCTCTAAGGTGGTGATATGTGCGTTGGTAATGTAATCAGGAAGGCAAGAGAAGTGACTTTGGGCTAGTTGGTTTGTTACGTTCAGTGAAGCCATAGCGCTGATAAGACTGGGACCAAGGAAATAGGACAGGACGTGCGCTACTCACAACTGTATCTTTATTTCGGAAATATCTTTCCGAAATAAATAGTCAACTGCGAGTAGCGCACGTCCTGTCCTATTTCCTTGGTCCAAGTCTTATCAGCCCTATGGCTTCACTGAACGTAATCGGGTAGGGCCTGCGTCATAAATCCGAAATAGGGATATGTAGGTTTGAAGTTTGAAGTCTATTTCACAACAGTGTTGCATTTTTTTACATTTTTGCAGTCATGATGAAACAAGATACAATGTGTGGTGAGGAATGCGGGAAAAAGCTGCGATACAAACGCACCTTGACTAGCCCCGCATCCCAGCAATACAAGGCAGGAAAAGTGACAACATTCATGAAGTCATCTAAACAAGTAAACGGACACAGATACATAGTTGAAAGTGGCACAATTACAAATATCATTCAAAATGTAGGGAGTACTGCACTCTTTGAAGAAATAAGAAAGGTGGAAATGAGCAAAATACAAAAAAAATCTTCGGAACCGCCAGAATTTGTGCCAAAATTTTACCATTTTTCTCTTGCGTGATGTAGGTGAAAAACAGATTGGACATATCCTGCCGCGAAAGATGGCTGAATCGCTCCAATGAAAATCGCTCTGTCTAGAAGGTCGAGAAGAGGTGCTGCACTCTGAGCATGCTATGGAGATAAAATTGTTTTTTTCTTTGTTAATTTCAGTTTTTAGAGACGCTAATAAACAATATTCATACACATTATCAAATTATAAGAATGAATTTATTTAAAAAAGACAAGGTATGTGCATGAAATTCAGCATTTGCAGTATAACGTAATGTATTTTGTTAAGTGCGAGTAGTTTCTCCTTGGAGTGCAAGGTGCCAGTACCCCGTACCGAAAGACTATAGCGTAACTGGGAATGAAAGAGCGTGTTGTAGATCATTAACATCTCAGTAGTCGGTAAAAATGACTGACATCTCCTAAGCATGCCTAGTAACTTGTTTCGTACCATTTCACTTTGGGAATCCCAGAACATATGCTCATGAAAAATAATTCCCGATGCTTAAGCCATCGAAGAAAAATCAAAATCAATGAGCGAATAATGCAGATGAAGTTTTGAAGTAGCCTCGTACGTTGGTCCTTTTGAACGAAACAGAACGGCTTTGGTTTTTCACCACTTGATTTCTAGGGAGTTAGCGGTCGATCATGCATACAACTCATCTAGTGTAGTGCTTGCTACTGAAATTAGGTCATTTGCATCAACACCTGTGAAAACCATGGAAGTGTCGTCCGCATACAGGACGCATCTAATTATGTGATTTATGTATATAATGCGGTTGACATAAGTTGTAAAAAGCAACGACCCCAATATACTACCTTGGGGAACAGTTTGAGCAAGTTTTTGCAAATATGATTGTTCTGTGTTTATACTTACACACTGTAGCCTATAGCTCAAATAACAGGTGAGTAAATTCAGTGCATTTCCTCTGATGCCGTAACTGGGCAACATTTATAAGAGGGTATAGTGATTTATCCGGTCGAGGTCTTTAGAGAAGTCAACAAATATGTCTAGCGTAAGTTTCCGGTCCTCTATATTGCCTAATATAATTTCCTTTTGCCGTCGGAAAACTGTGTGAACCGATATGAAGAGCACGCTTTTCCAAGAGCAAAAGCACGCTCGAGCAGGAGGCATGGTCTCAAGCTCACTGCGAGCAATGCGCGATATGCTTTCCCGCCCGGTAAGGTGAACGAACTCTAGCTTGTCTGGTCGTGAAGCTTTTGTGGAGCTATTGGGCAACCTGCCGAGCACTTGAACAACATGCTAGACTTTCGCTTACTCGCAACGTCGACACTGATTTATAAATGCTTATACCATGAAACCATTTTTTTACGCAAGGCAACTAAAGGACGAAAGTGGAGGACAGAACACGTGCAAGGTTGTGTCCTGCCTTTTCGTCCTTGTGTTACCTTGCGCTAAATATTGTTTGATGTCTTATCAACAAGGCCGCATTCTTCCCCTTGTGCTTCCACCATATGGCGCAGTTATTAGAAATAAGGAGGTTGAATGCATCGTCGGCAACACCTTCCATTATGCGACCAATTTTCGTCTACCAGGGTCATGCTTTTTGCCACCCTTTTACAGCGACAGCTGTTATCAGATCACAACAAGGGTCGTTTCTGCGCCGTAGTTGTCCGCCGCCGCCGCCGGTGTCCGTAACCAATATCACACGAAATAATAAAAAAAACCCAACGAAATAAAACAACACCTATCACAGAGTGGGAATCGAACCCGGGTCCTCTGCGTGACAGCCCAGCACTCTACCACTGAGCTACGCCGCTGCTTGAAACTGCGGTGCTAACTGACCCTATGCAGGCTTTATGTCGGGTAAGGAATCGCGTTAACGTGTGTGGTAAAGCGTTTTAGAACAGTAAACTAACAATCAGGCATCACACAATGCGAATTGCGTGGCGAGTGGGTCGTTCAATGCTCCAGCCCATTACAAAAGCCTCAGGCATCATTCTTCATCGTCGTCAGCCACAGCATCAACAAAGTGCACATAATGCGTTACAATAATGTAGTGGGTACAGCGCTTTTCTGAAGAATGACGAATAATGGTATAGTAAAATCTTCCCCACTACACAAATTATTATAATTTAGGGCGTAGTGGGTACCATGCAAGTGCGCTTGTAATAGTTGCCCCAAGAGTGTTTAAAAAAGGCTCCAGAAAGGCCACTCTCCCAGCTTTCGCTGTGGCTCTGCTGCGCGTTGCGCGCAGGCCTGGTTTTTTTTTTCTTTTTTGCCACCCTTGGTGGCGACATGGTGTTCTCGTGAAGTGCGGATGCTGCACGCGTGATCGTTTTTGTGTTGACAGCTGTCAAGCAAGAAGTCTGCCAAACAGATGCAAAATTTTTCGGGGACCCCGCTCATGATGTCCGATTTGTATCTATTGTGTCCACTGCTACTCCTTTAATATAGAGAACATCAAGTTTGAAAACAATAATGTTTTGTCACAACTGCCGTCGCGGGCTCTGCCGTACAAGTCAGTTCTCGATGTTAATGCTATCCGTCGCACAAGTCATCGCCGGGTCCCGCGAATAGGTTTATATTACCATTGGCACTATTTTTAATGTACTGTGTATATGCACCTGCATAGTAATGTCAGGAAAATGACGTCGGCTTTGAACACCTGCGTTTGTACTCCACGCCTCCAACACGATGCAGGTAGAAACCGGGCACAGAAGTGTACGATATTTCACGAACAATTTAAATTACCTTGACGTAACAGAAAGCGTCAGTTCATGTTCCCTTGTTTATTCTCTTTATCGCTATAATTCTGAATGTATTGTGCTGGTCGATGCAAGAAAAATCTATATTTTCTATTGAGCAGACCGAAAACGCAACGCCACATTAGTCTAAATTTATTTTATTTTATTTTTATTTTATTTATACATACTGCAGCCCATCATGGGCTATGGCAGGAGTGGCGATAACATTACATGTCAAGTGCAGACAAAAAATCGGTCATCGGTAAGGCACGAACAAACCCAGGCAAAGCATTCCAACGTTCAACTGTTGCAGGAAAGTAGTTATATTTGTACAAATCAGTTCTAGAGTTAAGCGGCAAAAGTTTATGCGAGCTACGAGTACACGAAGGTTGAGCAAATTGAAAGTACTGGTTTAAGTGGGCACAGCGTGGGGACTCAATCAAGGCATGCGTGAACTTTAAGCTTTCGTTGTGGCGACGTGTTGCGAGAGTGGTCAGACTGAGCTTAGAAAGTTTTGAAGAGGGTGAAAAGTGCCTGTCGTAACGATGGTAGATAAAACGAATAGCTTTTT
Source organism: Rhipicephalus appendiculatus (assembly GCA_030522465.1). NCBI lineage: Eukaryota > Metazoa > Arthropoda > Arachnida > Ixodida > Ixodidae > Rhipicephalus > Rhipicephalus appendiculatus. The sequence goes on along the minus strand of JALIZH010006448.1, from coordinate 18,861 downwards.
TTTGAACGGACTCAATCCTGTTAATATCGTTTTTATGAAATGGATTCCAAACAATAGATGCATATTCTAGGACTGGACGGATTAGTGTTTTGTACGTGAGTAGTTTGGTTTCTTGGGGAGCCACTCGGAGGGTGCGCTGGAGATAACCCAGTTTTTTTAATGATTTATTACATATTATTTGAATATGTTTGCTCCAGGATAGATTATCAGTAAATATAAGCCCTAGGTACTTGTACTCGGGTACTTTGAGTAAAGAAGAATTATTGAATGAGTACGAGAAAACTGAGGGAGCTAAACGCCTAGTGAGTGTCATAGAAACCGTTTTGGTGAAGTTTATACTCATTTGCCAGGCATTGCACCATGAGCAAAAGTGGGAGAACGCGTCATTAAGAACTGTGTGGTCTTCAGTATAATTAATAGTGTGGTAAAGAACGCAGTCGTCGGCATGTAGGCGCATCTTAGTGGTTATGTTTTGTGGCAAGTCATTAATGCAAAGCAGAAAGAGAAGGGGGGCCAAGGACTGTACCCTGCGGCACGCCTGAGGATACATTAGCAACAGGGGAGTCAGAAGCGTTGTAGTGTACGTATTGCGAGCGATCCGACAGAAAACTGGCAATCCAGTCTACTAGTTTAGGATTATTTAGAATGAGGCTTAGCTTAAATAGTAGTTTATGGTGCACGACAGTGCCGAAAGCTTTGGACAGATCTATAAAAATTGCGTCAACTTGTGTACCAAGATCCAGTGCTTTAGCGATGTCATGGATGAATTCCACTAGTTGAGTTACGGTGCTAACACCCCGACGGAAACCATGCTGGCAGTCACTTAGAATAGTATTGGTTTCCAAGTAATCCATGATATGTTTGTAAATTATGTGTTCGAGTAGTTTACACGAGTGAGAAGTCAGAGAAATCGGCCGGTAGTTAGTTAACATCTGTTTGTTACCTGATTTGTGCAAAGGTAGAACTTTAGCACGCCGCCACGAGGAAGGAACATGCGCGGTTTCTAAAGATTTGTTAAAAATGATTGTAAGGTAACGACTGGTCCAAAGGGAGTAACGAACAAGGAAAGCATCGCAAATATTGTCAGGACCACAGCCCTTCTTACTATCCAGTTTTACCACTAAATTAAGAACACCTTCCAGAGATACACAGAGGTCACTAATTGCTGTTGTTCTGCACAGAAAAGGAGGAAGTTCGAGGTTATCTTGAGTAAAAACAGATTGAAAGTAAGAGTAAATGAATACATGAAACCGATAATATTTACCGAACGCTCAAATAATATCAAGTTCATGCCGCCTTCGTGATTGTAAACACGTGACTTTTTATTGCGATAGGAATTATATGGACACTCGGCTGATTTTTGCCGTCGCCGTCATGCCACGGATACGTATATGTATATATATATATATATATATATATATATATATATATATATATATAAAAGCAGAAAGCACAGGACCGGGTTGATTGGCGAAACATGGGAGAGGCCTTTGCCCTGCAGTGGGCGTAGACAGGCTGATGATGATGATGATGATGATATATAAATGGCACAACGCAAAATGATTCACAAGAAAGAAACCCCAAGTCACTCGACCGGGGATTCGAACCAGCAACCTCTCGCTCCGAAGCGCGCTGCGTTAAACCACTCAGCCACACTCCATGCATGCCCCAGCATACTAACGGCAAGCTAGTTATAGACACCATATACCGCCGGCGGTATAAAGATCTCGCAGGAGCTTGAGCGTGTTTTCTATCACGCAACTCTCCTACATTTTCCTTCAATTTGAAAACTGCCCTTGAGACGCGCACGAAAAAGGGGCCCCTTTCTCATCCCAATCGTGATGTGGAGCCAAAAAAGAAAAGAACACCGCACAAACGTTGTGTCAGACGCCACCACGTGGCAGGAGACGCAGAGGGGTCATTCCCCTCTGCGTCATTCCGCGCGCCGCACTTTAAAAAAAATGCCCCCCACCTCCCCGAAGGGAATCGTGAGGAAATGCGAATGCATTTCTTGCGCCGACACCGACTTCTGCCATCGCCTTGAGGCGCCCAGCAAGCGAACGGTCGAGAGTGAGGCGCGAGCGGACGGGAGAGTGGGGCGCAGGGAGGAGAGAGAGCGAACGGCGAGAGAAGGAGCGACGAAGCACTGCACCTACCCTCTCCTACACTCTCTCGCACCACATGCTGCGGTTGCTAGGGGTGAGGATAAGCGCGCGCGCCCGCAGCTGTTGCTTGGGAGAGGGAGTGAGAGCGGAGAGATAACACCTGCCGGCGCGCGGACAACGCCGCACAACGCCGGATGCCTGACATAGCCCGACTAAGAAATGCATTCGCATTTAAAAAGAAATATCTAAGAGCGTCGCGTTCTGCGTTGTCGATGCTTGCGGCGCGTTGCTCAAACACTAAAGCGTAACTGTGATAGTCGTTAGTTCACGCTTGTCCTGTGTATACGTACGCGTACTGTTCGAGCATCCTTCTTTGTGCTGCGGCGACATGATGCAAGTATCAAGCTGGTCGTCGATCTTCGTGTGAAATTCAAATTTCTTGCTATCGCATTCATTGCTTCGCCCTTGCGGTGAAACTGGGACTTTTTAACACGAAAGTGTTTTATGCCGGGGCCCACCAAGACTTCAATGACGTATTTCCGTCACGGAAATGATGTTGAAAAAATGCAGACGACCACATGTCAAAGAAAAAAGTTCCGCCAACGGGCATCGAGCGTATAACCTCTCATTCCGCAACAACAGGAGCCGAGCGCGCTATCTATTGCGCCACGGCCAGAGACTCTGATTGCTTTACGAACGCGCCTCTTATATCTACCACTTTCATCATAGTGCTCCTCGTCTGCGGGATGGTGTCGCCATCTTGGAGCAGTAAAGTAATTCATCATTACTGTTGCTTCCGCGATTAGCACCTGCTACGCGTCCGCCTCAGTCGGCGTGTAGAAATGCAATTTTGTCAACGCCTTAACGCAACGCGAGGTGGCGACCTTAGCCCAAGCGTCAGCCTCGCTCATAGCGTCCATCCAAACCAAAAATGCGACGCGCGCCTCCCTCCAGTGGCTGCAATACCGCATTCCTCGCTTATGCTCGCCCCGAGAAAAGTAGCGGCCGGGATACTAGGGCGACACGACGCACTCAGCGTCAGGGTTGCCAGATCCTCGAAGAGAAAAAAGAGCCACAAAATTCAGCAAAGTAGCCAAAACATTAGCCAAATGCCAGCCGTTATTTTATTTTGGAGCCAGAAAAGTAGCCATACGTGATTTCAGTAGCTGAATTATCACCATGTTCTGACAAAAAATACACAAATATACATCATAGGAATGTTTATCACATCACAATAGAGTAAAAAAAAAGACCACGGGACTTCCTGGAGGAGGCATTCATATTCGGAAATTGGCCATTAATGCTGCACCGAGAGTCAAGTGTACATATTAGAGTTAACTTTTGCCAGCATGCCCCGCGACACTGTAAATTTAGAACTTGTAACACCTCTCAAACGTAGTCCAAATTTGATCCTGATGATCGGGAGGAGAAGTTCGTGCGACATTCTATTCCTTAAGAAAACACTCGTTCTGCTTCTGCGTTAGGTATGGGGAGAACAAGGAGTTTCATTGCGCCGTCTGCAGTGTCTTGCATGGAACTAGCACTTCAAGCATCCCGGTAGGTGTATATTTTGATCCAGAATTCCATTGCTGGCATGTACTCACATCCTCAACTGGACGAAAGTGCCGTACTTGCTCCTTAATGCGGTGCTCGGGGCGACCAAATACGTCTTTTGGCAAGGTTTTCAAAGCGTGCATCGCGTTCGGCCCCAAAACAGATGACGCGCTCTGCAGTCTGCAGCCAGAGTCAGTGAAAAACAAGACCGGCTGGGCTCTTCGCATTCGTCGCCTCTTCCTTGGGCGTTGCGACGTTAACATTGCGTTGAGGTGGTGGCCACACGTCAGACAATGAGCCCTGATTTCGCCTATATTAGCCTATATTAGCTGTTGATGCCAGTGCGAGAACAATAGCCAAAAAGTAGCCAAGTAGCCAACGTCAATTTTTTGTCGCCGCGGCCTTTTAAAAGTAGCCAATTTGGCGTAATGTAGCCAGATCTGGCAACCCTGCTCAGCGTTTCCCTCTAGTCCGACCGTGGCGTACGTTCAATCACACTTTAAATGGTTTGTTTAATCGTTGATCACGGACGTTTGTCGCGGAATGGAGAAGTACCACCAAGCGTCAACATGGGTGCCTCCACGTTATACGTTGGGCAAACTCTCCTGTTTCAATGTACAGTAAACATTCAATTACCTCTGTACGGGCACGTTTTACTTTCGTGTTATACCGATTCCCATGACGGAGGGATCACAATCTTTTTCAGATGCGAAGCAGCTTTAAGCGAAGTTCAATCCGGTGGCGGTGTGCGGCGTGACCACCCTTACTGCGCATGCGCAAACCCTTTCAAAAAATAAAAATAAAAAACCTCCTCTCCCCCTCTAGGCATCCCTTCCCGCGGCGACCACACCCTCACTGCGCATGCGCGTCCCCTCCCTCTCAACCCTCCTACGCTCCCCCCTCTCTCCTCTAGGCATCCCTTCCCGCGGCGTCGACACCCCCCACTGCGCATGCGCGTCCCCCCCCTCTTTCTCCTCTCCCACGCTCCCTCCCCCCTCTCTCTCGCCTCGCTACGCCGACGCAGGCAGCGTCTGCTAGCGAGTTTCTTGGTTGAAAATACCGGCTGCTTGCGCTGCACAACCGTTCACTGGCCACCCCGTATATATGGCACTGGATCTTTACCTGCAAGGTAGTGCCGGTGGGAGATTTCTCCTGTGCGTTGTTGAACGATAAAAATTCGCAGCGTGCGCATTAACTAAAAGCGGACTGCGGGTCTGTGTCCAGTCGGAGTCTTCTGTCTCTCATTGCCCATTAACAGCGATTGGGATGTTCCAGTAGGAAACACCGGTTCATCACTGCGTACTTTGCGCCTCCCCAGATTTCTCTCCTGCGCAACGCGGCGACGAGCGCCAGCGTCAACGCCGCCGCCAGTGTAGGCGTTAGCGCCCGCTACTGCGGTGTAATTTTTACTCTATGGTGCAAATAAGTGCTTCTCAAGTGGGATCGGTGGGACCGAGGTTGTCCGCAAAGCCATTTTCGGGCTCCACAAAACGAATCATTGAGAACAATAGACGAGTTTTTTTTTTGGTGGCACACTTTCCCCCCGCGGAAACATCCCCTTGTGATTTTCGGTATGCTTCTCCGCACAACAGGTTTGCATTGCAGCAGAGCTTACTTGTGTTTTCTTTCCCCATGAGATGGCTCCAAAACTTTCGTTGCAGTTCTCTACAGAATATGTGCGCGAGCATTCTTTTTTTAGGCTTCTATATTTGAATAGCATACATACCCAGAAACAGATTGACCGTTGCTGCGTACCACAAGACTAACCCCTGTATTCAGAAACGCTTCTTGACTTGAATTGCCTTGCCACCGCCTAAAGGCAGTGCGTTTGAAACGCATTTGTGCTGCATTGAAGGCGGTGGCAAGTGAAGTTCATTCAAGGAGCGTTCCTAAATACGGGGTAACGTGTTGCCTTGAGGTGGTGGCAAGTCAAGTTCAAGTCAAGGAGCGTTTCTTAATACAGGGGTTATGAAAAAGCTGTTGAGATCGAATTGGCGTAGCCACTTTATTTTGACTATTCTTTGCCAGGGAGAAATAAAAGGCACCCATTTCACGCTGCCTGTTGCAATTATTTATGCCACCTCCCCCCTTTCCCTTACCGCAAGGGGTCACTCATCACATCCACGGGTCCACAAGGTGTGCCTAAAAAATCCATGGCTGAGAACCAGTAGTTTAGATCTAACATGATACGCATTACTGTTACCTTAAGGCAAGTGGAGCAAGACGCTTCGTGCAAAATGAGTAGCCTAAAGGGAGCTTCAGTTTTCCACTTCCCATCAGGTACCCCCCCGTGGGCTGGACAGTTGCTAGCCGCCCCAACACCGTCCAAGTCTACACCAGACCTGTAAAAGATTGAATGGCATTGTGATTTTGCCAGCACTTCCTACACAGTAAAAATTAGTCGTAACAACACATTAGTAGAGCATATGGTGACATATCACACCTGTTATTAGAATGCCCACGACACGGCGAATAAAGACAAAAGCGATCGCGAAAATTAATGGCCCTGCACCGCAAACCCTACACTCTCTTCAAGATCGTCCCGTGGCAACACATGCACTAAAAAAGTAAGGACTTCTGATTATAAATAGGCTTGTAGAGTGAGCGATATTCTTGCAAACTATTTATACTCCGTTTCACAAGCTGTTGGCAGTGCAGCCAAAGGTAGAGCTCTCTCGTCCAATCAGGGCTGTGTGAGCACAGCAAATAGTCCCTCAAGTATCTCAGCAATCCAGCACTTTTTTGCACACTACAACCGCATACAGTGACAGTTTGGTTAGGATTGATGTTTTCAAGCGTCCAAAGTGTTTTAATAATTCATGAACTTAATAGAAAAAGCCCGCATGGATGCGCCTGAGCGGAAGCTTGTTGTGAGGTTGTGATGCGCCGCTTTTCGGCAACATGGCGTCGCTCGAGTTTGTCGTGTGTCTTCAACGCGTCCCACAAACTGCCGCCGGTGAGCCATCCATCGAGTGTGCGCGATTTTCCCAAGCTGGCCCAGCAGATATCTTTAAACACTAGCGCTTCGCGTTTAGTGCGGGGAGAGTGCAAGCGTGGATTCACTCACCAAGAGGACAGAAAAACTTACCCAGGTGAGCGAACGAACGCTCTATCGGTGGAAAGCGCTGCCGGAGAACGCGGGCGGAGACCTCGCACCCAACAAGCGTTCTTATTAAGGCGAAAGCCTTTAATGTCTCATGCTCACGTCCGTCCGGTGTCCGTCCGGCGTCCGTCCGTCCGTCCGGCGGTAGTGCTGGTGGTGTGCGTCCTGACCACCCTTACTGCACATGCGCAAACCCTCCTCACGCACCTCCTCTCCTGCGCTTCCCCTCTCTCTCCTCTAGGTATCCCTCCCGCCCGCGGCGTTTACACACCCATTGCGCATGCGCGTTCCCTCCCCCCTCTCTCCTCTAGGCATCCCTCCCGCGGCGCTTACACACCGATTGCGCATGCGCGTCCCCTGCCCCTCCCTCTCCTACGCTTCCCCCTCTCTCTCCTCTAGGCATCCCTCCCCGCGGCGTCTACACCCTCACTGCGCATGCGCGTCCCCTTATCCATCTCTCTCCTCTAGGCATCCCCTTCCCCACGGCAACCACACCCCCCATTGCGCATGCGCGTCTTCTCCCCCCTCTCTCGTCTCCTACGCTCCCCCCTCTCTCGCCACGCAACGCCGACGCAGGCAGCGTCTGCTAGCGAGTTTCTTGGTTGAAAAAACCGACTGCTCGCGCTGCACAACCGTTCCCTGGCCACCCCGTATTTATGGCAATGGATCTTGACCTGCAAGGTGGTGCCGGTGGGAGATTTCTCCTGTGCGTTGTCGTACGATGAAAAATTCGCAGCGTGCGCGTTAACTAAAAGCGGACTGCGGGTCTCTGTGTCCAGTCCGAGTCTTCTGTCTCTCATTGCCCAGCAGCGATTGGGATGTTCCAGTAGGAAACACCAGTCCATCACTGCGTGCTTTGCGCCCCCCCAGGTTTCTCTCCTGTGCAAATCTGCGATGAGCGCCAGCGTCAACGCCGCCGCCAGCGTAAGCGTTAGCGCCCGCTGCTTCGCATCTACACATGGTTCCCGGTAGCGGTGGATGGTGTAATCTTTAAGGCGAAAGCTTTTAATATCTCATGCTCACGTCCGTCCGGTGTCCGTCCGACCTTCGCCGGCGTCCGTCCGTCCATCCGTCCGTCCGTCTGTCTGTCTGTTCGTCCGTCCGTGCGTCCGTCCGTCCATCCGTCTGTCCGTCCGTCCGTTCATCCGTCCATGTCCGTCCGTCCGTCCATCCGAGCTCTGGCACGGAGCCAGGTGGCCGCCGGGATGCGCAGACGGACGCCGGTCGCGTCGGACTCTATAGCGCTCGCGCTTTGCTTGCGTAGCGTCGCTGTGCCCAGAGTTTGCAATCATTCTGACCGACGCCGTCTCAATGGACCCAGGCGTTCACGGAATACACTTTCCAATTTACAAAGGGTCCGTCTACTTAAGAGCTGGAACGCGGATAGCGTTTGCACGATGCGCAAAGCGCGAGAAAATACTAACGCATGCGAACGGAGGAAGATGAGTCTCGCGTCTCGCTGCGATTCGCGGAAAAAAATAAAGAAGAAAACACGCACCCATTAGGTTTGTGTCTTATGCCACTGAGAGTGTAAAAGAAAAAAGACATGGCGTAATCAGTGGAATGGCCACACGCTTTCGCCGAACACACTTTGGAATCTACAAAGTGTCCTTCAATTTTTGGAAAGGCCGTGGTCGGGCGAAGAAGCTCGAAGATTTTGACCTGAGCGTCTTTAGATGGGTGGTGTACATCTTTTTTTGAGAGAGGTGAACTTCCAATTATTGCCAAGGTGGTGCAGCATTTCGAAGAGGACGAGACGCTACCGACCGTGTCCACAACGACGATGCAAAGGATGCTGAAGCAGCTTGGCTTCAAATACAAGAAACGCTCTCGGAACGCATTTCTCATAGAAGCTATGCACATTCTGCTATGTTGCCGTCGGTTTCTGTGGTGCTGCGATGCCAGACTCAAGTTGTGATGAAGACGATGAGATGTGAACCCTTCTAACGGGCTCATGGCAATCTTCACGTGGTGCGTACAGGACTGGATTATTCAGTAATGTTGCAGTGAGAGTAGCAAAAAAAAGGGGTTTTATTATGTCGGAAAATAAAGCTTCCGATTGATTGATTCAATGATTTGCTCGTTAATTGACTTAATGACTCCCTTAAATTGATTGACTGAATGATTAAATAAATATTTTTTATATCCAGGGCGTAAACATTTAAAAAAAAGCTCTGGTGTGACGAAAACTCATAGGAAGAGGTGACAATATAAATAGACAAAGCCGGGCCAGTTACTTTGGAACGGAAGTCGGCCCGTCCAAAAATAAACGAAACATATAAAGGTGATGTCAAGCGCTTCCTGCTACAAAATTAAAATGTTAATTAGTATAGTACACATTTTTCCACACAGGCGGGGCCACTTGTCAGATTCACGCAAGCGACAATCGCGTAGGAACACAATTATGTAGTGCGCTCTGTCACGATTGGCTGAGGGCACCCGTACCTTCCACAGTACTGCCAACAGCTTGTGAAACGGAGTATAGTTATTTTTTCTGTATATAGAAAGTTCTTTTTATGCATATAATATGGCATGAAAGTGTAGCGTTATGTGTCGCTTTATGTGTAAACTTGCATAGTATCCCCGTAATTGAACTTTCTGTAAGTTTTATTGGTGTTATGAAGTGGAAAGTGCCGATTCTCAACATATTAGGCGTCCAAGTCACTGCACTCTATTTAAACTCCTTAGTGCTATGTGACTGAACTGTATTACCGTAGTAGCGTTGAAGAGTCCGTGCCATATAGATTCCGTCGTCGGTATCAGTTTCGCGTCGACAGCGTTGGTTGTCACCAAAAATCGTGATGGAAGCAAGGAACCAAAGTAAAGGGTTCAAGCAATAATTTAGCCCGAGGGTCGTGCACAGTTGTAAGGAGTTCTACCTCAGCGCCATGCAAGTTGATGAAACTGCTTTCAGCAAATATCCTAGACAGGCGTCATGGAGCGCGAGAAGTCGTTAGAAGAAAACAAAAATGAAATAATAAATTACTATTCAAAGATAAGTTAGGCTTCCTGAACACTATTGCGATTAATTTCGCCATAGTAGTAACATTTTTAGAAGAGGAAATGAAGGACACAGTTTCATTCTCAAATATCATGCCGAAACTTGAGCACGTGAAAAACAGTGTGCTTGAATTTGCACAGAAATGCATACACACTTAAAAGACTGATATCAATCGTAATACTGATCTATCCGGAATATACTTTTAAAGCAATTTACAATCCGCATTTATGCAAGCGACCGTGAAATTTGTGCAAGTGAAGCCGGCCGCACGGAAAAAGTTTGCACATTGAGGCCAGTCTAATCAGCTGCAAAAACTTCAAATGTATGGCTCTCACCGGAGCTCATATACTCATTGTGCCACGGGCTTCGCGGGCGACTCGCTGACAATTAACAGCAATTCTTCTATGCTGTTACTGCAGACACCAAGAAGCTTAAAATTCGAATAATAGTGCTGCGTTGTTCTTCGTTCGCGCAAGAACATCACAGATCCCTCTTTAAACAATATCAATACGATCGAGACAATCTCATAATATCAGGGTTGTTGTATTCTGCTACGACACAACTAAATTGCTAGCAGAGAAGTGATGCTCACGTTATTATAGCCAACAATTTGTGGAGTTATTTCTAAATCACTTTACGACACTAAAAGTTGTAAAAAGTAGTCTGTGTGAGATACGGAATTTCAGCCGGTCATATTTATTATTCATTCTGTTGTTGGGAACGACTTTTCGTACCACACTCAGTAAATCCTAAGGCATCTTCCTAGGCATCATGTCGAATGTTAGCTTAATAGTAAGGAGTTGTGAAGCACGCTGCCTACGCTGGTAAATCGATTTTGTGGGCCTTGAAATATACATCTCAACGACGTGAAGTTCTAACACGTCTTTTCGTGTCCGTAGAAGAGAGTAAATTACCTAATAGTACAAACCAGACCAAATGACGGCTTGGTTAACCTCCGTGCCTTTCTCCTTCGTTTCTCTCTCTCTCTCAAACAAGTACTTACTCTCTTTTTCATGTATACGTCTATGTATACAAATGGTGTTTGCCCAGTATTTGCTATGAACAATATATACACTGTTATTAATTTCTTCAGACTAGAGAGTAATAAAAAAAATCCGATTTCTACATTTTGCCCATGCAACTGTTCCGAGGCATACTGGGAAATGAAGCAGTGCAATGAATACTTACGAATGCAAAATCAATTTGACAAGTTGATCTGCTGCTGCGAACATGCCATTGTCGTGCACGACTGCAATGTTATTCTCTGTGCACATGCTGCCCTTCACTGCAAAACCTGTAATGTAAGCACAGTGGAGAGCAGAACACCGATATAGTGTGAAATGGGCTGTACATATAAAAATGGAAGCAGCACGACTGCTAGGAGAAATCTGAACAGCTACATTTTGGGCGTTAAGAGCAGGTGCCTTAAACTCATCTGACCTACCGGGCTGAAAAGTCATGAAATTGTGTCTCCCCTAAGCGCGGCGATATCGAAGACGGTTGGAGTAGGGGGGAAAGAGGGAGGGGGGCAGTGGTGGGGTGTGGCGTGACGGTTCAAGTAAAGTGTGGCCTCACAAATTTAGCGTGCGAGTATACTCAGGAATTGGTATTTCTAAAGCAATGTCGAGCTGCACATCACTGTCTAAGCGCTGCCGCCCACCCCTCCTGCGCCGCAGTAGGCGTGGCCAAGGGGACGTGAGGGGGGGGGGGCTCAAATTCCCCTCGAAAACTTTTAATTTTGCATGAATTTATGTAGATGCACGAATACAAAGGCGCCATCATAGTTAAAGGTGGTTGAACCTTCCTCCTCCTCCCCTATCTTAGCGTCAACGCCGAGTTGCACTCTAGCGCTACCTTTTTCGCTATACTTAAACTAATACAATATTTCTGGTAGTCGACAACCCAGAATTTATTTTGCGTGACTAGGCGCGCATTCACATGCTGCTACTACGTAAATAAAAACTAACAAACTAAGCCAGTCTCATAACAAGTGAAAGCTGTACGAACAACGGACAAATGATTCACATGTTTCCCTTGTGCCGATGTGGCGGTTACCTGTTCTTTTGTGGTTTTTAGCTCATCTGCTGCTTTCTGTTTTTTTTAGTGTGACTTTAATTTTTAAATCACTTTATGCTATTTTCATTTGTTTATTCTGTGTGTTTTGCGATTATCTATCTTCCGTTCTATGATCTCCGTCCTTTTGTTTTTGTACTGCTTCTTGCTCCCCAAGCGGTGCGTCTAACTCCTGACGCTTGTGTTTCGCCTCGCAAAAATAAATGTAACCTTACAGAAAATGTGTACATTCGAAGAAGTTGTTTAATTTTACAACGCACAGTCGTGAGCAACAAGTTGGGAAATATGTAACCAACCAACAAAGTTAAGTCTGTAATAGTACAGCTCCTCTGTGTAACATTGCTTATAGACATTGCGTTTTTCGAATATGCCGATTTCTATAGGTGCGCGCCCAGGCGCGGGGGGGAGGGGGGGGAGGTGGCAAAAGCGGTGTGAGGTGGGCGCAATGCCAGCCCCGTACATCGATATAACAGGGAGGAGGGGCGCTGAGATAAACCTTCGCCCCCCCCCCCCCCTTGAAGGGGAACCCTGCTCACACCTATGTCGATTTCAACTATTAAATTTCAACCAGCATAACCAAGCTTTCGCCCGTGGCTGTATATACTTGCGCATATGCGCGTGGTATTTCTGCATATTGTCATATTTGTTGCCAATTATTGTTGGGCACAGACCTAGTCGAGCTGAATACGCAGATTTTTGTCTGTGCATCTGTCATCTGTGTTGGAACTGCTGCCAATAAAAAAATACCCATGGGTTTAAAATTTCCTGTAGTTACGAAGAGAATAGTAGCCCTCTATCACGCAAATCAATTTGCCATAATCTTTCCCCAGGCCTACTGTTCCGCTTGGGACGATCGTAGACCCTCTCGTCAGAATTCTATAGACAGCTAGAGTTCTTTGTAGCCATTGTCAGAGGCATTGCACGGAGGTGCGCAACACGACATGGATCGAGAGAGAAGACACAAACGCAGAGGTGTGCTTGTGTCTTCTCTCTCTGTCCCTGGATTCATGCAATGAATCCCAGCAAACTTGCACACGAACGTGTCCCGACAGAGGCAGTCATCTTGGCCACAAGCAATTAGGTCGCCGCCTGTCTCTAGGCTTTTTTTTAAAACATCGTCATATGCAACCTGTGCTCGAATAGCCACAGACGTCAAAAGTATTTACACAATTATGAAAATTGGATTTCGGGACTGAGCGCCCTGCGATAGCAGTTGTTAGAGGGAAAATAAGGACCTCTTCTGTAATTCATGAGGGAGCACGGCACAGTGCTCTTGGGTGTAAAGGGGAGTGAAAGAAGAGAGTGGAAAAGCCACATTTTCAAGAAAATAGTACCCGCAACACATAACATCAGGCCGTGCAACTTGTTTTTACATAAAAAGCAAAATATGAGGGTGCTCGGCGACACTGCGAATCGAACCTAGTACCTCCCACGTTGTAGTTGGACGCTGTAACCACTCGACCACAGCTGCAGTGCTTGAGGTAAGAGCTTGCCACTGTAGTATTTACCCCATTGTTAATATATCGGAATTTCTTCGAAACATGGCAAATGCAAAACGTGCAGTGAAACTTGATAAAAAAAAACGGAAACCTTAATGCGTTCGCCTAAGGCGACTCGAAGGTGAAGGTCATCTGGTGTGGCTATATTACCGCGTGCACTTTTATCGGCGTGGGATATCACCAATTAACTATCGCTAATTCACTGTCACTAATGTCACTTTCACTTAATCAATACTCAGCTTGTTTCCATTATCATCATTTAAGTAAACTTTCACTAATCAACCCACTACTGACTTAATTTGCTTCGATTCTCATATATAAGCACAGTCACACTGAGAACAATGAGAACTAACAGACAATGATGCCAAGGAAAGTATAGGGGACGTTATTAGAAGTAATTGTAATGTAAATGTGAAGAAAGGAAAGTGGACGAAAAGATAACTTGCCACCGGCAGGATCCGAACCTGCGACCTTCGAATAACGCGTCCGATGCTCTACCACATTAATAATGTGTTTAACAAAGTAAACGAGCCCTTAAGTTCACACTTCTTTCCTTCGTTCATAGCCGAGGGTCTCGTTCTGGCAGACTTGTTGCCTTCAGGTGGTATGCGAGGGATTATTGGTCAGCTGCCAGCTCGTAATAAGATCACGTACCATAGGCGGAGAGTTTTCATTTTGCCGGAGGGGGCGGGGCCCGGCTTGCTCTTCTACATTGTTCTCCGTGCCGCTTCAGATATATATATATATATATATATATATATATATATATATATATATATATATATATATATATATATATATATATATATATATATATATATATATATATATATATATATATATATATACACCAGATTTTTTGAACGTCATTTACGCTGGACCCGACGTATTGTATGCAAGGAAGGGACGACGAAACTTTCAAAGCGTCTTTACTGAACGTTTTCGGCTGGTGGACCAGCCTTCTTCAGAGTAATGCACACATGCCAAATTACTCTGACGAAGGCTGGTCCACCAGCCGAAAACTTTCAGTAAAGACGCTATATATTGAGAGCGAGAGAGCCTGTCCGCCTCATAAATTAAAGAATATAATTAAAGACTTTAATACCACCTTATTCTCTTTGGCGCCTACACCGCGATATCAGTATGAATATTTCTTGTGATGACTCCCGATTTATTTTTCAACTTACACAAAGACATCGATCCTCCTCGCAACGCTTGGCTCAAAGCGAAAAATGCCGTATAGGCTGCTACTCGGTGACTGCATCACATAAAATAGATTCCCACAATGAGTGGGACCCGCCTATTTTCTTTATTGACATGCATTACTTTGTTAAAACATGCACCAAACGTAAGACAGTGGCCTAATGGTGGCACAGGAAGCTCTAATCTTCAATTTGTGATGGCCAAAAATAATTCTCAGGTGGTAGAAATTTATTGATAACAAGAGGTCGCCTCAGTTGTTTGTTAACACAACATATTCTGCACATACAAATCTTTTTGCGGGGAATTATTAACTCAGTGTTTCACTTGTCACTGGTCCATGATCGGAATTTTAAAAAAAAGCGGGTATAAACAGCCCCCTGTGAAATAAAGAGCTGCCAGACAGGAGGCCAAACGCTCGTTGTCAATGGACGGGAACCTAAGCCAAGGCTCTTAAAAATATCCCGGCCAGGCGCCGGGGGGGGCTCTGCCCCCCGTGAAGCCGTCCGGGGGGGGGGGGGGTCCGAGCCCCCGAGCCCCCCCCCGTACTCTCCGCCTATGTCACGTACTACGTGACGCCTACAGGCAAAAAGGGTGTTCTACACTCGCCGTAATGGCAACATGCGGCGCTGACTGACGCTCCCATGTTTAAATGAACATATATACCCTAAAAAGTGGACGGAGGGATGACCGCCACCGTAGCTCAGTGGTAGAGCATCGGACGCGTTATTCGAAGGTCGCAGGTTCGGATCCTGCCAGTGGCAAGTTATCTTTTCGTCCACTTTCCTTTCTTCACATTTACATTACAATGACTTCTAATAACGTCCCCTATACTTTCCTTGGCATCATTGTCTGTAAGTTCCCATTAATAATGTGTTTAACAAAGTAAACGAGCCCTTAAGTTCACACTTCTTTCCTTCTTTTTGAGGAGATCTTTCAGGAGTCCCAGCACTCCTGAAAAAAAGTAAAATATTGGACAAGAATTTACTCCCGCCAAGACAGTCGGCATCACTCTGTTACTGCTGTGAGTGTAGCGGTTACCACGTTTCTCTGAGGAATGACGAATACTAATGGCATAGTGGACACTTCCCTACTACAAAAAATTGTAATGATTTATGGCGTAGTGAGTACCACGCAAGTGTGCTTGTAGTAGTTCCCCAAGAGTGTTTAAAAAAATTACACCATCTCCCACTAAAGGGAACCATGAGGGGATGCGAAGCAGCATTGGGGGGTGCACAGCAAGTTTCCGTTTACGTTCACTCGGCCGTCGAAGCCAAGCGTAGGCGTCGAGCTACCGCTTCCGCTACAGAGAGACAACGCGAGTCTGTGGCGAGGGTGGCGAGGCTTTCGAGACAACTGTAGGGACCGGGAACCGACGGAGCGACGGCACGATTCAAGCGAGACTTCCTCGACAGAGCGCACGCGCTTATATGAAGTGCGGGAGGGAGAGGAGGCAGTGGGTTTACAGGCTGCAGCCAACACCACCTAGACTTTCAAGGCCGAAGGGCTCTCCGCATTCCGAGTGCTGACGTCCCCAACCGGCGGCGGCGGGGAAAACAGGTGGTGTGGGGAAAACCGGCTTTCCCGGCCACCCGCTTTTGGGGTTAAGCGCGGATAGATACAAATTGAGACACGTGCGCTAGTAGTCATTTAGAAACTGCCTGCATTTGTCTGAATAATTAAACACAACAGCCCAAACAAGGGTGCATTAATCATACGAAAGTTATATTTGAGTGAAATATCAGCTTCCAACGGAGAAATGGTTTAGTTAGAAGGGCTCTATTTTCATTGACAGAGGACAGATAGTGCGGTGGCACATCGTGCACCTCAGTTTGCTTCTCGGTGTCACACGAGGTACGTCAGTCCCCTCAGTGTAATATCCCGTTTTTTGGGACGTCGTGAGTGCAGTATTGTGTGTGGTGCATTGACTTCATCGTGCCGAACAAGTGTTGCGTCCCTCAGTGCCGTGGAAATTACGACTCGACGTGCAAGGCGCGCGTTTTTAGATTTCCGCAAGAGGACGAGCTGCGCAGAAAATGGCTGCGCGCAATTCCACGAGACAACTTCATTCCTTCGCAGCACTCCAGGGTGAGTCATCCTGCAGAATTTTATTACATTTCACAGCGCGAATAACGTACGCAGTGCTCCACAGCATAATTATGCTGTAGTGGAGCGACTATCAAAACAAGAAGCGTTTTTAAAGCTCTCAAACCAGTGCCAGGCGGTAACAGACCTCACCATGGAGCTACTAAGCAGGGTTGCCGTTGGGTGGAGATGAAAAGGCGCCAGAACTCACGCCAAAAGTAGCCAAAGTAGCCATGTCATTTGATATTATCGCCATATTTCTAGCCAAATAGAGCAGAAGCGGTATTATCCACAGAGTCTTTACTATTGATGAATAAACCATTTTGAATAATTCAAAATGGTTTTATTCAAAATGGTTTTGCTAAGTAAAACCACAAGTTCAAAAAGGAGCCATGGTGCCAACTGGAAATATTCGTCGCCAACGGGGTCCAAAAGTAGCCAATTTGGCGCAAAGTAGCCATCAACGGCAACCCTGCTACTAAGCAACGACCAGTCGTCAGATTTCGATGCCTGCGACGACGGACACCCTTGTGAACTGGTGCTGAAGTACGTGGTATGGTGCAGCGCTAAGATTCTTCTGAAAAATTTTTGTTGCAGAATGAATGACAAGATTTCTGAAGATCATTCTAAATCAAAGAAGAGAAAGCTCGAAACACTGAGTACGAAGTAACTCTTGACGTGGCTTTCGTGTAAATAAAGTTCTTCAGAAAGCATGCCATCAGTCTCCTATTCTCATTTCTAAGACGCGCGCAATGTCACGTGACCTGTTATGAGATTTCCTCTCTTTTATTTATTAAATGCCCGTTACTTTCCTGACTGCTGGCAAGCGCAACTCAATATGAGAAATGTATGGAAAGTAAGAGTACTCGTTTTCACCCTGACATTAGGTATGAATAGAAGCAAGACAAACACAGCGCTGTGCTTGTCTACTGTGTGCCTTTTTTCGTCCTCGTCGGTATCTGTGCTGTCCCCTGTACTATGTTGTACCAAATAGCCCTAGCGAAAACTCCACTCAACAACCGGTCAGCTTTGTATTTTTGTTAGACATCAAACATTGGTATAATCCGATGAAATGTTTTTTTCTTTCATTCGGTTTACCCTAGATGTTTTAGTGGAGATAATTATCTTCGAAGGGCGACGTGGTTCATAATATCATTTTGTTGATATCGATGAAGAAAATAATGCGAAGTTTCGTGGAGTCATATATCTATGTCTGCTTACTACGGAACAATAAATATAAGGCCATAATAGCAAGCGCACTTTTTATGCACGCAGAGGAAAAAATATGTTTAAATATATCAGGTATTTTTGACCAAGAACATTTTCACGCAGTCCGTTCACTGCTCGGTGGCGGGAGGAGCCGCAGCCGCTTCGTGACGTCACGGCGGCAGCCGTCTGGCCTTAAAAGTCTAGGTGGTGTTGGGCCGCAGCGCGGGGATGAAGAGAGAAGGCGACCGAACACCTGCGTAAAGGAGGAGAGTGGGAGAGAGAGTAGGCGCATGCGCAGTAAGGGTGGTCAGGACGCACACTGGATTCAGCTCGGCTCTAAGATGCTTCGCACCTAAAGTCCGTCCCTCCTTCCCGCGTCCCACACCACCAAAGCGCATACACGTTCCCTTCCCCCCTCTCTCTCCTCTCCTACGCTCACACATTTTCTTACCGACTTAGCGCACGAAAACACGAGGACGCAAGGTAGGGACGGGGACACAGCGCTTTTCGAGGACAAAACCCATTTTCTCTCCTCTAAGAATCCTCTACTCTACGGAGCGGCGTCCCGCGTCCCACAGCCCCCACAGCGCATGCGCGTCCCCTCCCCCCTCTCTCTCCTCTCCTACGGTCCACACCCTTCTCTCCTCTAAGAACCCTCTACGGAGTAGCGCGCACGACAGGTGGTGCGACAGCTGCATAACCCGCTGGGGGGCGCCACGGTAGTTCCGCGGTATGAAAATGACGGAGCGCGCGCGCCTCATTCGCTCTCCTGTGCAGCGCCGCAATGAGCGCCTGGGCAGCTGCCGCGAAACGAGAGCGGCGACGTTTCTCCTGCTCAAGCTAAGCTACTCCCCGCTGCTTCGCATCCACACATGGTTCCCTTTAGCGGGAGATGGGGAAGTTTTTTTCAATATCGTAAGTCGCATTGATTGTATCGAATCTCCTATTTACTCATGTTCAGCACTACCGTCAGCTTTATGTCGGCTTACATTTCACACTCAAGTCAATTCAAACATATCTCACCACACTAGC